>RJWM01045892.1:0-12567 GCA_004363535.1 Dasyprocta punctata
TTTTTTTTTTTTGAGACAGAGCTTTGTATGCAGTTCAAGTTGACTTTGAACTCATTTTGTAGCTCAGTCTGGCCTTGAACTTGCAGTAATCCTCCTGCCTCAGCTTCCCACATGCTGGGATTACAGGTGTGAGTCACCATACTCAACTCAACCTTATTTTTTATTCTCTTTAAAGACACATATTGAATACCCAAGCTGCAAGCTACAAGTATCACAATCTGAAGATTACAAGATTGAGGAAAGGAGACAGGAAGACAGAGAACAGTAATAATAATAAGGTTTGCTTATGAGATAACCCAACATAAATGAGTAAGTCTCTCCTGAAGAACTGTGAACCAAAGTCCAGCAAAATGAACTTTACCACTTATTTACTTGAGACACTATTTATTCAAGAAAGGTGGAAGGGTAATATTTAAAGCTGGCAAAACAGAGTTGCTTGCATGACAGGGACAGTATGCTCAATGAATGACTATTTCTCAGCACTTTACACAGTAGACTTCGATGCCACTTGATGGTGTGTCAGTAGGCAAAAAAGTCTCTAGTATGTGCTTTTAAAAGTTAAATTGGATCATTTTCTAGTCACTAAATTACCTCTAAATCTTATTTCTTGGGTGCCTATTCATTATATATAGAATGAACGGGACCAATTTAGGCAAAGTCACCTGTTTATCTAGTGTTAAGTAAGGAAGTCTTATAAAATGAAGCTCATAAAATATGATCACCTTGTTCTTTTCCTAACGATTATGCACAGCAAATATGAGCAAGTTGTTTTGCTGTAGGTCTTAATGCTAAGAATTTTCAAGGAAAATTAGCACAAACTTCTCCAATCTGTTCTTTAGCCTCAAGGATCTTGCAAGAACAGGATAATAATCACAAAGAATTCATAATTCAAGTAAGAAGAAACATATGCCAGGATAAAGATGGAAGTTCGTGGCTTTGAGTTGCATTAGAAACACAATTGTTAAGTGAATATCCTTGGCCTGGAGCTGGTGGAAGGAGAAGTAGCACCCCTCCTCTTCGACCTCCATAATCACTGTTTCCTCATCCAGAAACAGAAGAGCGGCTCCCTGCTGAGATGATGAGGAGATGATTAGGAAGATCAGATGCAATGATTCTTCTCTGTGCACAGCTCACACTGGCTGGAAGACAGGCAGTTCTGTCTGGTCAGTTTGGAAGAGGCAGAGAAGATAACTTACGATTAGGAATTATTGATTGTGAGGTATAATGGAAAATCCATTGGCGACTATTCCGAAGATATATTTGCACATATTTAGGGTCAGTCATTTTCAAAAAATGATGCCATCCCTCTGTGTTTGTCATCCTGATTCATGTTCTGCAGCCACTTCCTTTCTCCCCGCCTGCCTGAGAGGCTGTGGACAGCGAGAGGAGGCCAAGGAAGGCCAGGCTCATTGTGATGGATTCTCATGCAAATTCCTTTTTGCTTTCCTCCCTGACTTTCTTATCTGTGCTTTGTTTGTTCTTCTTTGTTCATGCATATTTAATTAATACTTTCTTGCTGCCAAATTTATTTTATCTCCCCTCAGACTCCTTGTTTTCATCGCTCTGCTGGCATATTCTCTTGCATATTCAAATTTACACAAATATTATCAGTTCAGTTAAGCAGGTAATTGTTGAATGATGTCTATATATGAGACTCTGAGGTTGAATTTGGGGATGCACAAATAACTAAGATATAATTTTTGACTTTAGCAAATGTACTGTTGATGTGCTAATGATTCTTGCAAGCTAGCCCTTCACTTTTATTGAGCTGGTAAATTGTGTAATAACTTCTCCCACTTTCACAGCTGACTATCGGAAATAGGCATTCCATTGTATCTCTGTGCATGCCACCTGGGTGGTCCTTATCTGATGTTGTGGCCTGAATCACAGGAATATCAGTAGTGTGTGCAGTGAGGAGGGATGAAAGGAAGAGAGGGAAATTCTCACCCAAGAATGAGCGGGAAATTGCTAGTAGAGCTGGACCTGAAAAGTACTCAGGAAGCTGAATGGAAGCTTGCACATGGTCATTGATAAACTAACCCAGGTTTGCATAATGGATGGCATCGAGAAAAGTGGTCCAAAGGACAATCTGACACAACAAACATCCTGATCCCGAACTACATGTACGCAGCATGCTGTGCATGATTAAGAAACCTCTCCATCTAAGGGGAAATTCCCGTGACATGAGTCACCCAACAAGACCCTGGATTTCAGTCTCCCAAACTCAGTGGGGCCCTCTCTTCTCCATTTGATACAAGAAGAGAAGACACAGATGACTCTGTCCTCCTGGTCATCACAGTTATGTTTGGTTCCCTGGAAACCCTCCGAAGGCCACTCTTGGAGATTTCCAGTCACAGAGTGAGGCAAAGATACCAAATATCCCTAAAGAGGAAGAACCTTCCTGACACCAGACCATCAGGCAATCAAGCTTCCAAGAAGGTTGGAGCACAAAGGGATTGAGCATTCAGACCCACTAAACTCATCCACAGAGACTTTTCCTGAAACAATGACTCCACCGCGTTCCGGGGGTAGCCACCTCTCCCACAGGGCAGCTCCTGAGAGGAATCAGATTTATTTCTCAGACAGATACAGCCCCACCCCTACTTCCTTCTCCATCCTGGCATTGTGCATTCTACTTTCATTAAATCAACAAAAATACAAACCCCAGAAAGGAACCCATGTCTGTTTTACATCTAACTCTTCTTCAGGAATGTGTGCATCTTTGAAGTTTTCGTAAAATCTTTTATAAAAATATTGCAAAGACTGCAGTTAATAAACTAAAGATGTTTAAATCCAAGTATCAAATTAACTGCCCCTTGAAAATTGAGAGACTGACTTTAGGAATATCTAATTCAGGATTAAGCACTAAAGAGAATTTCTCTCACTAATGGCAGAGGCATAAATAAAAGAGTACACGGCTCCCTCAGAGCTTTGAATGATTAGATCTGAGGAAAATGTGTGTGGCTCCATATCTCCCATCAATTATCCCATGGACAGAAATGCGTACTGGAATCTCATTCCTCCTGAGGCTCAGACATGTTCTCTCTCTCTCTCTCCCCCCATCCTCCTATCCTCCTCCTCCTCCTTCTTCTTTTTGCAGTTTCCTGACACCTCTTTTGTCAAACAAAACGATTTCTTCCTGTCTGCAATATTAAGAGAGTCCGTCCATAGAAGTAGCATATTTAGAAGGTGCTCAAAAGCATCGCCATTTGGAATCTGTATGTTGTTCAAATCCCAGGTCAGTATCTCCTACCTCTTGACCAGAGGATAATAACTTCTTTAAGAGACGAGTTTTCACTGTGTGACAATGGGTGAAAATAAAGCCTCACGTATTCCCTGAGGTGACATTGAGATATAACAACTTCAACATATTCAATAGGTGCCGCCTGAAGGGACTGGCTGCTCCTGGGTCCCATTTTAGTTCATAGAGGCGAACCCAGCAGGAAGCTTCAGCACTTGTCACAGGTTCGCAGATATCCAGATTTTACTCTTCTGACTAACTGAGCTTTCTCTACATGTTATCCCTGCTTCTTGTGAACAGTAAAAGAAATGAGTTTCTACAGTAGTAAATACAGTATAAAATATCAGGGCAGTAATTGTTTTTTATTTTTTTTTTTGTACCTGGAATCAAACTCACAACCTCGTGCTTGCCAAGCAGACATTTATGCCACTGAGCCAAATCCCTGGCCCAGTAATTTGTTTTTATCATTATAGCAAAATACCGTTTGCAGTTTGTGATGGTTTTCTACCACTGCTCACTTCCTGGCTTTCATTGTGACTTCCTTTATGGTATGCAAATTCTGCTTCATTATCTAACTGACTGACACTGTTTTACTCAGAGCTGCCACTTAATAAATGAGAACAATTAAATAAGGAAAAAATGGAAAAATTCCAATTCTCTGTGTGTCTGG
The DNA here is from genome assembly GCA_004363535.1 of Dasyprocta punctata. NCBI lineage: Eukaryota > Metazoa > Chordata > Mammalia > Rodentia > Dasyproctidae > Dasyprocta > Dasyprocta punctata. The sequence continues at coordinate 3,912 of RJWM01045892.1, forward strand.
ATATTGCAGTTCTACGAATACATAATCTTTTTGATTAATGACTTTCTTCATATTAGTGGCTTAATGTCCTGCAATATTGGATTTAATCTCATTAATGAGTGAATATACGGTGTTTCACATGGGAGAATCTTTATTAGAAATTGGATTAAAATAACAACAGTCCTGAGTCTGCTTTGGAAGTCTGTCAGAGACTATTCAGTTTTGTTTAAGGATTGTAAAGTAAAAGGTTGGAAATTTTTCAGAGAAATTAGGTTGTATTATGCACAAGGTTTCTCTGATCTGTGCCAGGCTGATAGCACCTACATAAATCAGGGTGGGGTGTGCCTGGTTTAAACCCATTCTGCCCTTACAGAGGATGAACTGAATATCTTCTCAATTAATGATCTTCAAGGAGGGAGACAAAAACATGCTGTCAGGAAACTGTATTGCATTTGTTGAGAAGACGTGGACAGCCAAGTAGTGAAGGAAACACACACACAATCGCTTCCATCAGTACAGTGTCCCAATGCGAAACCAAAGAGGTCCCTTCCAGCTTTCGTCCATTTTTCTTTAAGCCAATGATTTCTCCTGTCCTCCCCATCCATGGTGCCTCATTTCAGAAGACACTGGGAAAAAAAACTTTCTATAATCCCAGGACTCTGGGAGGCTGAGCCAGGAGGATAGTAAACTTAGGCCCAGTCTAGGCAACTTAGCAATGTGTCTGTCTCAGAATATATATATATATATATATATATATATATATATATATATATACACATATACAATTATTAGTCTATATATTTATGGACTGGAAACGTAGCTCAGTCTGAAGGCTCTGGACTCAGTTCCCAGTGCCGAAGAAGGGAAAAAGAAAAGAAGTCAGCTGCTTTGTTCTGGAGCTAATTCTTGCAGCTTGCAACTTTCACCTGAGCCATGGTTCTAACCTCAATGCTTCTAAGTAGATCCCTGAAAGTCCTCACCCTTGTCCTTCCTCCCATCTCCCAAGCCAGAAACTGACTGGATCACTCTGCTCAGCCCTCCCGGTGGCATTCCTCTCTGACCATTTTCCTGTACTCCAGCATCTGGTTCCTTGGATAGAACACGTGATTTTCTCAGTGTCTGGGGACAGGGGCCCACCTCTTGTGCTCAGTCTTCCTTTGCTGACATCTGGTCTACCTCTATGAACCCTGCTTCCTTACTGTGGTGGAGTTCGCTTCAAGCTTCCTCCCCCAAAACCCAGAATTGATTCTACTTCTGACTGAAAAACAATGCGCCAGAATTTCACCTATGCGTGGAAACACAATTATTACATCTACAAGACACTGAGAGAATTATATTCACCGAAGTATTTCTTTTTGTTTTTGGACATTGTTGCCCTCATCATTTCCTTAGGAAGATAATATGCTATTTTTATTTGTGATGGGGAAGACATTTTCTTTGACAACACATTAGTCTGCCTTTTTAACTTGCCATTTTGAAAGTGTTAACAATGCTTCATTTGTTAAAAAAAAGAAAGAAAGAAAAGAAAAAAAAGTAAAGAGCATTTTCAGTATAATAAAGGCTGTTCATAGGTCCCCAAATCTTTATGTAAATGATTCATAGTAAATATTTAATCAAGTAATTAGCACTAATTTTAAAATACATAAATGAGTTGATTATTCTAATATCAAAAATGCATGCCCTATTAGGTTGGTGACATTTTTCACATATGTTATATTTAATTTTCTGTTTTCCATCAATTGATTTTTTTAAAAAATAAAATATTCTATGACATTAAATAGACTTTGTTATACTATCATTTATTATTAAATGCATTTCACTGAAATGGCTACTTTCCTGTCTGCTTGAGGCAGAATTGCACACAGCTCCAAAGAACTCTGTGTACTTGAGCTACTTTTCTTTTTCTTTCTTTCTTTTTTTTTTTAATAAATACACATATTGCAGATGCTACAGGGAGACCGTGTCAGTGCTAATTACACTCATCTCGGTGGGCAATTTATGCAGGCGTTCATGCTGCCCATATCTTTCTTGGTACATGAAACCTACTTTTGAAATTGCTGATTGCTCTAATCTACTAAAATATTCTGGCATCCACCTGTATCTATTTCCTGCTTTCTGGCCAAACTTCATGATTTCTGGCTTTGATTAGGCATCAGTGCCGATTCTGCCTTACTACTCCCTTCCTGACTTTTTCTAAATACTGAAACACACACACACACACACACACACACACACACACACACAAAGAAAGAAAAAGAACAAGAAAAAAACAAACTCTCCAAAGCAAATATTTTTGACACTCCTACGTAAGAGTGGGAAAATGGCAACTTCTATCAAGGAACCGAAATTCACCTGAGATGCTGGTTTATAACCTCAGAGAGAGGGCCTGTACATTATGCCGCGCACCATGCATGCGAGCTGAGGCTGCTAAGGACCGGTCAGATGCAGCGCGGTGCTTCGGGTCCTCCAAAGCAAGGAGCCCCTTCAGAAATCACCTTGGAAACGGCAGCCCCTCTGAAGGTGACACAAGGGAAGGATGCGGCCGGCATTTTGTTCTAAGAGAAACTTCAGAACTGACACTTACAGCTTCAAATCAAAAGGAGGAGTGGGTATCACAGAATTCATTTCACCAGAACCAGCACTGCATATGCCATAAAATAATCGCGACACCAGCTTACTAGTTTCTTAACTAAAGTGCTTGCTTCATTAACAACATTTTCTCACAGCAACAGCTGAAAATTATGCCATTATTATATAACTTTTTATATATTATGACTTTTTAAACATGGGACATTAAATACAAATATAAGCACAGACTAATATTCCAATCCAAAAACACATTCTCCAGGGAGAGCATCCCACCAGTCTGGGGTGAGACCGAAACGTGGGGAAGGAATTGAGATTGTGTGTCACGTGGGGCTGAGCCTGAATTTCTCTTTCTGTGGACATCAGAGAGAAGGTGGGAGAGGCAGCCTCTCTGGAGTATTCGGGGTGTTCCAGGCTTGCACTATGGTCACAAGACCCTGGGCCCTTTGGGGCTCTGCTTTGCTCTGCTTCTCTGTATTGCATTCAAATTTTCAAATCCTATTTTAAGTGCACTTGAGTGTAAGATGATCACATGTCTTAAAACATGTCAGAGACAGGTTCAAAGTGCCTTCACAGGTGCTATGACCTCCTTAAAAAACAGATAGAAACCTGGACTTTCAGAAGGCAAGAACATTTTGAAGTTGCCTTTTAAAAGCCTGTTTCCAGCCCTCTTAAAGTTGTAGGCAACTTCTTATAATGTAAACCACCCCCATAAGGAAAGTATCATTAAACAGAAGTTTGATTTGAGCATGTAGTGAATTACCCAGTCTTCACCACCTCAACGCACACTTAGTTCTCCTATTAACTTGGTAAACACAAGGCACATTATCTGCTGAACAAACTCGGCTCATATTTGCATTCTGATTTCTTACGCAAATGTGGTTCATTCAGAAGGTTTTACCACTGCATAACTTTCATTGTAAGTTTCCCTTGAAATTAATAAATATTCAGCAATATTTAATACCATATCACTAGACAAGATCTTCAGGAACATGTCAAAGTGTTTTATCCATACGTAGATACACACCCACACACACAAAAGATGTCTCCCATGCTTTGAAGGTACTTTACATTTGCAAATCATTGTGCTTCATTTAAGAAGATGGAGCAGCCTTTTGCCATAATTCATTCTGTTGCATTATTATCTTATTTTGCCCTTCAATTTCAGTTATTAATAATTTCTTCCTTATTTTTTGTCTTTACTTTAACCCTGTTCTCTTTTGAATTTTAAGAATGTGTCTTCCAGATCACTGATAGCTTCCTCATCACATTGATTTTGTTTCTACTTCTCTAATACCATCAATCAAATACTGCTATTACTTCTCACACAACTTCCTTTCATCTTGTGTTTACATTTTTATTTTTCTAGAATCTCTGTTTACTAAAGTTAATTTCAATGCACCATGCGAGTAGCACTCTAATTTATTTTTTCCCTAAAATATAATTTCCCCACAAACATGTCTACCCTTTTTATGGCATGGGCAGCATTCCTGGCTTAGATTGAATTGAGACCATGTTCAGAAGGGCAAATTCCCTTGGTTGCTTTAAAAAGAGGAGCTCAGTTCCACAGCTTAGAGCAGCCGGGTTTTCCCTGGGTCCTCTTAACATCTCTAAAAATGTGGAGAATGAAGGAATCACTATTGAAAAGGAGAGGCAGTGAGTTCAGAAAACTATTAAATGGAGAATTAGGCTGTCTTTCATGTCAAGTATAATACTGAAAAAGAAAAACTATTGAAAAAATATGCTCGATAAAGCCAGGTGTGGTGGTGCATGTCTGTAATGCAAATGTCATGGGCACCTGAGGCGGATCACAAAATCTGTCCCAAAATTTAAAAAAAGATAAGGAGCTGGGTGTGCAGCTCAGTGCAGAGGCCCTGGGCTCAATCCTCAGTAGTGCACTCACACACACACACAAGTCACAGAAATCAATTTAAGTATCAACACTAGATGCTTATTATTAGCAGATGAAGGGAAAGTGAGCCAACAATAATGTTCATTTTTACTACCTTTACCTATAAAGACAGGAGGTTATAAGCACATTTTTTAATCAGAAAAAAGCTTTATTATTTCTTAAGTAATAAAATAATACCTATCCATAAAATTGTTACATACCAAATACATTACAAATCACTTGATAAAACCTAGAAGTACTGATGAATGTCTGTCTCTATTTTTACACACAAAAACAACAGAGACAGAAACACAATCAATCATAAAATTTACATAAATGTGGCTAACAGCATTTTATAAATTTAAATATAAATATATACCTGCTTTAGATACATTTTCATATAAAATATGGGATATTTGTGAGTGTCTGCAAAGGGTTATGTAGTTCAGATGAATGCTAATTTTCACACTCATTGATCATATTTCTTTGAAATTTTCAAAAGGCAGATTATGCTCAAACTTCAATTCACTGAACCTCTTTTTGTGTGCATCTCTGGGAAATTACTTTCTTTACCATCCAAAGAAAGGAAATGTTTTGAGCCATTGACATGAACTGTATATTTTCAAATAAATCAACACCTATTTTCTATGAAAATTTTGACCTACAGTTTGCTTTTATTATCAGGATTTGAGAACCTGTATTCACATGTGCTACAAAAGAGATTGCTGTTCTTGTCTTTTTGTTTTTATCATGTTATTGCATAGTTATAAATTATTATTTGTACTTCTTTTTCTTGGGAATACTAGTTATCAGGACAAGTTTTCATAAGATGATAATTCTTTTTTAAAAAGTAAATTACCAACCTGGGCTACAAAATGAGTTCAACACCAACCCGAACTGCACAGTGAGACCCTATCTCAAAAAGATAAATTAATTAATTAATTAATTAAAGGTCACACCTTTGGTCCACATTCCTGAATATACATTTATTCGTGTCTAAAGCATTATTTCTGTGAAGAATTTTAAACTGTGATAAACTTATCTGATAAAATTCCTGAGTAAATCCAATTTTAACAATAGAGGAATAATGAAACATGTTCCTACCATATTCATAGAATACAAATAAAAGAAATTCTGGAGTTTGATTTAGTAATATGCAACAGAGAATTAAACATATATATTCTAGAGTAACACTATAAATGTTCTTAAATTAATGTATTCTAAAAGTTACAGAGATATGTGTAAAAATGAAATTTTTTCATGGAATTTATAATTAATTAGGTAACATATTTGTGCATATCTAGTTCTGTTCTTCTTATATTTTAAATATTTTATTTAATTGCACTTTCAATTGTAGGTTGTTTATATATATAAAAAAGCATTTTTACATCATACCGTGTACCTTACTCATGTTGCTTATTAGTTTCACAAGATTTCATTAGATTCTTTGAGTGTTTGTAACTAGATAGACATATTATCTGGAAATAAAAATTTTACTAATTTATTTTTATTCCAAATATATGTCTCAGTCCCTTGTCTCATTGCTGTTGCTAGCACTTTTAGTTTTATTTTGAAATAAAAATGATAATGAGAGAGAGGATACACTTACCTTGCTATCAAATCTAAAGTTGGAATGCTAGTCTCTGACCACTAATTAGGATGTTAGTGGTAAGCATTTAACATGTGTATTTTGTTGCAATGCAGAACTTTTCAATTTATGGGCTCAAGAAGTTGTACCATGAATGTCTGAGTTTTGTAAAACACTTTACCTGCATCTACTGATGCAATTACATTTTTTTCACTTATTCTGTTGACACGAAGTATGGTACTGACTTATGAAGGCACACAACCTTTGTATGGAAAACTATAAAACACTGAGGAAAGAAAATATGAATAGTCTATATGGTACGGATATATTCATGGTGAAAGTTTTTGAGACTCAACATAGTTCACATTAATTTCCCCATTTGACCTATATTTTTTAATGCAGTCTCAATCAGAATTGCAGCAAGTATGTTGAACTTATCCACAAATCGTTATATACTTTATTCTAAGTGACAAAGAAATAGAAAAATCAAAATGATGTGAAAGAAGAATGAATGCAGGACTCACAATGCTACCTTGGATTTGTGATGGGGTAGACACAGTCCGTGCCCAGATGTTGGGTCTAACCATGTGTCCCCAATAACAGAGTCAGAGATCCAGGAAAAGAAGTTGGTTTAAGTCTGAGACACAGAACACACCCAAGAAGACTGACACAGTCTGTTTGCTTCCTCAGAAGTAAGGAAATGCTTAAAACAAAGCAAACTCTCATGATGAAGAAATGCGAAAGCAACATGAGAGCCAGGTAACAATGCGTCAATGATGAGAGCTGGAACATGAAATACCAGAACACAGCACTGTGTACAAAGGAGAACCCGTGACTCTCCACTGACATTCATGAGTACAAGTAAATTAATAAATAGGACACAAAAGATAAATATTCCATGAAGAAGACTTAAAAGTTTATTTATGTAGATACTGCTTTCTTGGAAGAAGTAGGACATAGCTCCCTGCCCCTTGACTGTGTGCTGGCAGAGAAAATTCCTTTGAAACAGTTCATTGTGGGAAGGGTCACTTCCCGGCAGAGCAATCGGACCTGCAGACTGAGGACCATCAACAGTAATGAGCCCTGCTGGTCACAGAGACCCTTGACATGAGTGTGTGTGGCTTGCTTTTTAGCTCTGTGCCCTTCTCACCTAAAATCCATAGCCCCACGGTAATCATAAAATGTTGAATAAACCCCAGTTGAGAGATAGTCCACAAAATATCTGGGTTATAATTTCAAAAATATCTGCATTGTCAAAAACAAGGAGAATCTGAAGATCTATCAATCTTGAGGAGCTTAAGGAGATCTTGTGACTAAAAGTGGGATCCCAGATGGGATCTTGAGACAGATAGAATGAAAACAGTGAATGCAGAGAGAATGTGAGCACAGAGCAGATTTATTTCCGTTGATCCTAACTTGTTACTGTTGGTTCACACAGTAGGGGTTGTGACAAACATCCCTACTAATGTATTAATGAGAGGAGAAACCAAGTTCAGATGTATGGGAATTCTACTTATCTCCTTTAGAAACGTCCTGTGAAGCCTAAGTTAACTGAAATAAAAACCAAATTAAATTTAGAAAGCAAGGAGAGTTAAAGAGATTTTGGCAGATGGAATCCTTGGGGAGCAGAATGGTTGCTGTGAGGAAACTTCTTTCCATAGATGGTAGCTCCAGGATGACCACATTATTTAAAAGAAATCATTAGATGAAATTATGGTATATCTGTGCAATTAGATACTTTGTGACCTTCAAAAATAAATTGACACTCAAGGAGGCTGAGCACCTATTACCCCAGAGCTGTGCAGGTGGTGGGTGGCTGCTCTTCCTGACTGCAGAGGACTCAGTGCTAGTTTTGGGACTCAGGACACAAAGGGAAAAACAATGTGTCATGTATGTGGCTTAATTTCTTCTGGAAGAAGACAATGTTTTCACAAAACTCTTTCCACAAACAAAAAGAAATGGAAAGATGTGGTGTGAAGCAACCTTGAGATGATCTGTAAAGCAAACTCAAGCAGTTCAGAGAATGCTTCCCAGTGACATTGGACTGGAGCTCTAGAGGAAGAAGAAGATTAAAATATTGAATTACAGGAAGATCATTTTTAGTCAACACATGGACAACTCAATAATCAAAAGCAGAGTAGAATATTTGAGAAACTAAAAAGAAAGAAAGAAAGAAAGAAAGAAAGAAAGAAAGAAAGAAAGAAAGAAAGAAAGAAAGAAAGGGAGAAAGAAAGAAAGACAAAACAAAACAAAACTTTTGGTCTAACATGGAGGACAACCAGAAAGTGACAAATCATAGAGACACAAGGAGAGAAAACAGTCAGTGTTCCTGTCTTTCAGGCACATATTGGATTTTTTCTCCACTAGTTATGGGAAGGTACTGAAGGATTTTTGAAAAGAAGAATTTAGGATCAAATTTATAAAGGATTGCTTAGGATCAGCGTGTAGAAAAAGAAAGAAAGGAGCAAGAAAGAACAGAAGATAGTGTTAGGAGGCCTTGACTGGAAACACAGAAACCCTCCACCCAGTCTCACCAGAATGGTGTGCACACAGCGTTCTTATTGGGTCACGTGTGAGTCAGGGAATCAGGACTGGGCCTCCCAGCCAGAAAG
>RJWM01045893.1:0-12570 GCA_004363535.1 Dasyprocta punctata
GTTGTCATAAATTCCTTTAGTTGTTCTTTGTCGTGGAGGTATCTTGTTTCTCCGTTGATTTTAAGAGATAATTTTGCAGGGTACATTAATCTGGGTTGGAAGTTATTTTCCTTCAGGGCTTGAAATATTTCACTCCAAGCTCTTCTTGACCTGATGATTTGTGTTGAGAAGTCTGTTGTGATTCTGATGGGCCTTCCTTTGTAGGTAATCTGTCTCTTTTCTCTAATAGCTTTTAATATTATGTTTTGTGTTGAATTTCTGGAATCTTGATTATTATATGTCTGGGTGTAGGCCTGTTTTGGTCCAGTTTAGCTGGAGTTCTATATGCTTCAGTTCTCTGAAAGTCTCTTCCTGTTCCCATGCTTGGGAAGTTTTCTGAAATTATTTCTGTAAATAGTCTTTTAATTTGATTTGTATTGACCCCTGCTTTTTCACTCATACCTTTTATTCGTAAGTTATGTTTCCTTGGGTTGTCTTGCAGCCGTTGCACTGCCACTTCCAGATTTCTAATTATCTTGAGAAAGTGTCTCGTTTCTCTCTCCCAGGCTTCCATTCTTTCTTCCAGATACAAAAGTCTATCCTTAGTTTCCTTCAAGTGGTTCTGCCAACTTTTACTGGAGTCTCTGATATCCTGGTAGTCTCTCTGAATCTGATTAATGTGTTCTAAGTCTTTATTTGTTTCATTGTCTATTTCCTTTGATTTTCCATCCTCCACCTTTCTGGCTATGCTTCCTTTAGAGGTGCTTAGCGATTCCCCTATTATGTATTTCATTTCAATTCTCAGTTGGGCTGACAGTGCCGCTTTAACTTCTTTCATAGCTTCATGGAGTTGTCTCCCCACTTTGGTTGTCATCTCCTCTGAGAGTTTAAGTTTTGAACTCCCGACCTTGTCTGCCTTTGCGTCATCTGGGTTTGTGCTGCTTTTATCGGAGTCCAGAGAGCTCCCTCTACCTTTCTGTCTTGGCATTTTTCTGGGCTCAGCTGAGAGCCTGTGTTGGCCCACTGTGTGTTTCCCAAGCCCGCCTCCGCTCCGCGGATGTCTGCTGCAGTGCACGAGGATAGGGCCGCTCCCTGTGAACCAGTACCGGGCCATCCGCCTAACTTCCCCTATCACCCCCAGGGTGCCCGCGCAGATTCTGCCACGACCTTGCAGGAACCGTGCCTAATTAGGTGCAGTTCTGGTCTCAAGATGGATGCCTGTCCCTCGCTCTCCCTTGGGGGTGGGGGGTGGGGGGATAGGGGCCGCCGGGTTCACTAACTTGCCTGCTCGCAACCACCTCGCTCCACAATCGACCGCCTCCTCCGCCGTCCCACCGCAGCCGTAGGAATTCGACCTCTTATTGCCAGCACCCCAATCGCACCTTCTCAGTTCGGGTTGCAGCGCTAATTGGATTCGGCTCCTGTCAGAGGTGCTGCTGATCTCCACCTTTGTTTATTTCATTTTTTTTTTTTACTCTTTCTGTGGGCTACAGTTCTCGTTTAAAAGATTCTTCTTGGGTCCAGAGGACCCATCTCCCTCTTTTTTCCTTCTCTCCGTTATTATATTATTTTATATTCCAGCATTTGGATGGTATATTCAGGGAGTCTCCCTTCCGCAGTGTTATCTGGGCGACCATCTTGCAGGAAGTCCTCCTTTTAAAATTAAAAAAGAAATGTTTTTCAGTGTTGGGATAGTCTCCCTGTATCTGTTTACACTTGGTTTCCAGAAACCACAATCTCCAGAAGTCTGGGTGCTCATAGGCAGTGCTGCTGTATTCTGCTCTCCATTATTGAAGGAAGCAGTGAAATTAGACTGAAATGCCCATGCTTCTGTGGGCTCCACACGCTGGGCCTTATTAAGAATCCCTGCACAGAAATACAAAGGTTCCCTTCTGTTTCCGACCAAGTCAGGGAACTGGCATACTGGAGATGGGGAGATGCAGGGGAGGTGAGACCCGAAGGCCTTGAGATAAAGGAAAAGACCACGCAGGCGCCGTGGAGCCAGGGTCGGGGAAGGACTCAGGTCAGGAGGTGAAGGCTGGGTTGGGCTCACTCGCTCCACCCACCTGCGGACCAAGTTTCCCTGCATCAAAGCCCGGCCCCAGGCTTCTCCGCCTGCCCTGGACACATCTGAGGTCTCACCTGCCACCCTGCCGATGCACCAGACACAGTAAAACCCAGACACAACCTCAGGAAATCTGCCCAGTGAAATCTTCCATGGTTTGCAAGACTATTTATCAAGTTTTAAGTTACGCATACCACCTGACCCAGAAATATCTCTTTTAGTAACTTGTCCAAAGAAAACAGAGATGCACATGAAAGGTTAAAAAGAAAAGTGTGGAATATTCATATGAACATCGTGGACGACATCCTAGATGTAAAAGCAGAAATACTGTAAGTGCCCATCGATCGCAATTCTGGACCCTAAACAGTGTCATAGCTGGACAGTGCCAACAGTGCACCACGGACCTACTGAGTGGCCTGACACACGCTCAAGGCAGGGGAGAGCTGTCCCTGTTCCTTTTTTTTTTATGCAAGAGTCAGTTGATACAGCAGGCCCCCTCTCATTTACATAAAACGATCCTTTAGTCTGTGCCTCCACTGAGCAGTGGTGCGATGATGTGTCTTTTCGAATGCGTTTTGTGGCCCTGCTGTCCTTGATACCTGGAAGCCGTAGTGAGCAGGGTAGATACGAGCCTGGCTCTGGTGTCTACAGCCGTGGGACCCAGGGCCATGAGGACAAGCTGACATGGGTCAAGTAAGCACGGATGCTGGGCCATGGAAGGCAGGAAAGGGCAGGGACTGTGACAGAGGTGGTAATGAGGAGATGACAGTGGATGGTTAGGGAGTTCCTCTTAGAAAATATAGCACTCAAGACTTGAAAGGTGGATGGAAATCACCCGTGGGCACGCAGAGGTACAGGATGCTCCAGACGGAAAGTCAGAAGGTGGAAATAGCTTGAGATAACGGTACGAAACTCAGAGGCAGCCGACAGCTGAGTGGAGAGGAGAGAGCGGCAGGGAGAGCAGGCGGACCTGGCTGGCTCTACACCTAAGACGCAGCGGGGCCTGTGTAGGGTCTGGGCCTGACCGCAAGGCCTTGGGCGGCCACTGGGGGCAGTAAGGAGTAGGGGGGCGTCTGTTGAATGAAGCATGGTTTGAGGACTTCGGAAGGCAAGCAGGCAGGGCCAGGGCCCACAGCCGCAATGACGGAAAGGGACGACAGAGTGTCGGCCCAGAGCCAAGGAGGTGAAGATGGGACAAGGAAGTCGATCCAGCATGCACTCTGTAATCCCGGGCGAGTTAGAGCAGAAAACCTCCCCCACCACAGCCCTGGCCCGAAAAACTCCAGATCCCAAAAGCAGAATGGTTGTTTCAAATCACCAGTACTTTTTTTTTTTTCCCAGTTGATATGATTCACTACCGTGAGGGTTGTGAGAAGTCCGATACAGCCGTCTTTGTGATGATGTACAAATCATTAAACAAGGAGGCCACAAAGATAGAAAATATTGGCATCTTCTGCACCCTCTATGCAGAACTGGGAGAAAAGGGGCTTTGTTTGGGACGCAACATGGACTGCTGTGTTTATTACCCTCGGGCTCGAAACAATGTCCCTCCAACCAACTGCAAATGCTGAATATGTTAGAACGAGGGGGAAGGGAGGAACGGGGGACTCTTATAAGCTCCTCATTGTTCTCCAGGCCTGTGGGCAGGAGAAGTATGGTTGGAATTAGGGGGTGAGAAAGAACAGGGTGTGAAGCAAAAATAGGACCTTGAGAGTCCACACTCAACCAGTTGCAACTGTGAAAACCCTCTTTTGCTCCTAGGCTATAGTTGACGGCAAAGAAACAGAAGGACAAGAAATTGAAACTTTGCACAACTCTGTCTCGGGGGACCCAGAAGGGCTGGCGATTGCAAAGGAGGACTCTCAGACAACAGATACGGCGGCGAGCAACACTTCCATCATGAGTTTCTTCAAAACTCTGGTAAGCGGTTCCCTCTCTTTTCCCCCAGTACCATTGTCTGAAAGTGGTGCTGATTTGAAGAATAATATGTATTTGAATGTTGCTGTGCTGGGTAAACATCATGGTTCTGCTGGATCCTCAAAGGACAGGAATAAGTTGTGGCCCATGGGGAACTGTATTCATCAGGCTTTTGGTGAGAGAGCTCTTAGGGCTGGGCGCTATGACAGGATCAGTGGGCGCCCCAGCTAGGTACCATGGTGGTGAATCATGATGGAATTCCACTGTGATGGACTCTCTCATGGTCATCCATGGTAACGGTCACAGGGAAATACAGCCTTGAGCTGTTGACCTCACAAAGCAACTTTAACATCCACATGGCAAATAAAAGCATTGTAGAAATCACTTTCAGTCTTCTATCTACCACTTTAATTGGATGGGATAGAGACTCTGTCTTTGTATTTCTTGTTCATCTTGGACCTCCCAAGGCAGAGCCCATAAGCAGATACATGACAAAACTCTAAAGAGAGGTGAATGAATGAATTAATGCATGCATAATTAACCAGGTCCCAGTGTGTCAGACCTATATGCAAATATCAAGACTAATTCCAAAAGACACAATGAAACAAGTCAACAGCAGGCGCCACAAACACCAAAGGGTTGTTACCTGTTCAGAATAATGGCAGAACTGATGGGAAGTCTGTGACCTTCCAGAAGACAATTTTGAATGTGTTCAAGCTTTTGGTGAATATATAAGATCTGATGCATTTCATTATAAAATATTAATTTTGTTAACATTTTATTACCCAGAAGTCCTCTGGTTTCCACTAAACTGAAAGTATACATTTCCTTCTTTGTTGGTATGATAAACTGGATCTCCCTGAAGAAATATGTGTCTGTGAAATAAAAATCACTTTAAAAAGCTATGGTTTTTAATATTTGGTTTTCTCAAATTTTTAAGGTTTCACCTAACAAAGCTGAAACAAAGAAAGATCCAGAAGACACGGTAAGTGGTATGAAGTGTGTATGTACCAGTGTATATATGTTGGATTTGGATATAGAATTGGATTTAAATCTGTGTCTGCTTGTTCACTTCTTGAATAATGCATGTACCATATGTACATATGTGTGTACCACATATACTTACATATGTTTTATATATATAAATACATGTACATATGATGTTAGCAATTTAATACTGCAGTTGGATGTCTTTAAAATATTTCCTTTAGGTAATGGTATTTTAGTGAAAATTTAAGTAGAAGCTTAAAAGATATGCCAGCTCTGGCTAAATAATGTCACAACAACCAATTTCTTATATAAAATAAGAACAGTACTAACAATTATATCATCATGTTAGTCTTTTAAATTGCATGTAGAGAAATTCAGGAAGCATAATAAAAAAATTGCTCCTTTTAAAATAAAAGGGAGATGTTATGGTTTTAATTCCTGCTACTTAAGAAACAGGTCAAATCACAAGTTTGAAACCAGCCTGGGCAACTTGATGAGACCCTTTCTCAAAATTTAAAAAACGAAAAGGACGAGGGATATAAGTCAGTGTGAGGCCCAGGGTTCAACCTCCAGTACCACAGAAAACGAAAAAATAAGCGTTCTTTGCTTTCGTGTAATTTGAGGGGAGGGCAAATTGTATGCTGCAAAGGTAATTTTGAAATAAAATGGCTGCCATGGGGTATTCACCAAATGGAGGACTGTGTAGAGAAGTCAGACTCCCTGCTGGGTTTTTCACTGTCTTCTTGGAAACTCAGCCAGTTTCCCTCAAAAGAAATTTGGTTTCGAACAACTAGTTTCTTGAAGATGCTTTCCCTTCCCCCTTGACAGGACCAATGACCTTAGTGGGGCACGCGGTTGAAATTTCCCAAAATCCCTGAGAGCAGTGTAACGTGGTGACGGACAGTGTCTTGCATTGTTTCAATCACTGAAAGTGCTTTGAAATGCGTTGGGATCAGCTGAGTGACTGAGCCAGCCCCACACGTCTGCTACTTATATTTGAAGGGGTTAAGCTGTGGGAAAAAAAGAAATCCTAGATTTTGCCTCTGAAGACCTGGGTTTGAGCTCCAGTTCTGTGACTTGATAACTGTGTGACCCTCGACTTTCGGAACCCAGGGTCTCCACATTCATAAAACTGAGACAATAAAAATTCTCTCCCATAGACCCTAGGATTGAGTGAAGGTGTGAAAACGCCTTATAAACTACAGGGCTCTGTTCGGACATAGATACTGCCTACCTCTCTTTCCCTGTGCAAGTTAGATTGGATGCTGTGATTCCGTTTGTAGTGTGTCGATTGCTTGCTCTGGAAATCTCTTCTCCCATTGAAAAACTTATTGCATCTGCATGTGTTGTCTTTAAAATTATTCATTGACTGCAAGGCAGCTAAGGTCAAGTTCAGTGACTGATTGGGTCCAAATGTTTCTGTTTTGGTTCTGTGTTTTGCGTTGTTTGGAGACAGAGGCTCGGCACAGTAGAGAATAAACAGTGGGGGATGTGGGTGTGGCGTGTGCCTCCCCACGTGACCGGCTGCACTCATTCTCCCTACCCGGTCATGCACCAAGCCCCTTCCACACCCTAACTGGATGTGGCTCTAATTAAATATACCTTGATGACGAAATCTCACTGTCCTGTCCCGGGGTGAACCTGTCACGGGTGACGGATTCTGAATGTAGATTACCCATGAGACCTGTTCTCATACCTTCCCTTGCTGCTATCTTTTTCTACTGAAGTTCTTAGATTTTTAGTTTTCTCAACATCCGTACCTTAGCCAACCATTTCCGGCGGTTGTAGCTGGGCTAATTCACTTCCAGTCTCCTCCGGTTTTGATGCAGAGAGACTGGTTCAGCCGGAACCATGCTTTGCCTGACACCCTCACCCATCAATCAGTTTGTGTGCTTGGTGCTGCTTCCCGGAAGTTTCCAACGCTGTATCAGGAAATTGGTCTAAGCACAGAAGCCCCTCAGAGGCCATAGTTGCCTTGACTCAGAAACACAACACTGAATTATTTGTCAGCAAATAATTTTTTCTTTCCCGTTTGACAATACCATATGGATATTTAAAACCTTGAAGTAGGGATCGTGTTATCTTTTTTTTTATTATTTTTCATTTAGGTATGTTGAGAGATGTATTATTAAACAACTTGTTGCTATCTTTAGCAAATAGTGATGTGGGTGGGGTTTGGTTTGATTTGAGAGTGTACTTGTTTGAAATCTGTTTATCTAAGTTATTTAAGTAGGTCACCCTCTTGAAAATCAATATGTACCTGAAATTGACTTGAATGTTCTGTTTATAGCTGGGTGGGTGGTGTACCCTGTAATCCCAGCTCTTTGGGAGCTTAAAGCAAGAGTGTCACAAATTCAAACCCAACCTGGGTAATTTAGCAACTTACCGACACTCTGTTTCTAAATTCAAACAAACAAACAAACAAAAACACACACTTCTAAAAAGGAGTCAGAAGCCAGGCGTGGTGGTGCATGCCTTTAATCCCAGCACTTGGTAGGCTGAGGTAGGAGGAGCGTTGTGAGTTCGAGGCTGGCTTGGGCTACAATGTGAGCGTAAGGCCGGCCTGAGCTATACAGTGCAACCCTGTCTCAAAAATCTAGGGCCGGGAGTTTGGCTCAGTGGCTTAAGTACCTGTCTGCCAGGCACGAGGTTGTGAGTTTGATCCCCAGTGCCACAAAAAATAAAATAAAATAAATAAAAAAGAGTCAGAGATGTAGCTCATTGCAAAAGCATAGGTTCAATTTCAGTACCCCCCAAAAATGCTGTTTAATAATTGTCTATACATTCACATGATGCCCACACTTCGGGAAGGAGTCAGAGGCCCGCAGTTGGTTGTTGCCCTGTATTAACTCACTTTCAGACAACAGGAAAAGAAACGGGTATAAAGGACAACAAAGCTCTAAGTTGTGACCACTATTGCCCAAAAGGCATCCAAAGCAGAAAACATCTGTGATGGCCAAGCGGGTCAGAAGACGTCCGAGACCCAGGCAAAAGGCAGCAAGAAAAAGCACCTGGAGAGCCCCAGGCTAGGACTCAGCTTTAGAAAACTCTTTAGACATCAGGTTTGTATCTCACTCCACGAGGAGGCCAAAGAACCCTGGTCCTCAGCATGCGGCACCCCGCCCCCTGCCCGCCTCGCTCCGCCCCCTCGGAGGACCAGCCTGGGGCTTCCATCCGTGCAAGGGAATTAAAGAGGCTGTGACTCCAGCCTCTGTGAACTCCTTTCGGTGCCCATGGTTACGCACATCTCAGACCAGTTTCTCCCGAGTGTCGACCAGGGTTCTGAAATTAGGCTTATTGAGCGTTTCCCAAGTGTTGGTCATTGGCATACCGCCTTCGCCGTTTTTGTTCAATATACTGTTAATCACTTGATGTTTTTCTACTGAAATTGGCTGTTTTCTATTTAAACCTATCTTGAAAAGAGACTTCATATTTTGTCATATGCAGAAAGCCAGACTCATTTCTTGTAAGAGGAAGATGACCATTTAAAATAGTGAATAAAAAAGATAGCATTCTCATCACCTCCCTTGTGTTGAGCTCTGATCCAGTGCCCTTTCTAACTTTATTTTTTTTTAAATTGGATAATTTTTTTATTAAAAAAAAAAACTATTGTTGTGGAAATATTAAAGTCATTCGGCATCGAACTGAGGCTTCCCCTGACATGTTGTTAGACAGATGATACGAGAGTTGGAAATGGGAAAGTATTTTCACTATTCAAAAGCTATTTAATATTGGATTTCTGTGCAACCTGAAACTGTCTCAGGTCCAGCCATGGTATGCTGCCGACACTTTGGGAAATACTCTACTAACCCCAAGATAACAATTTTACCTTTCCGTGGTCTGTTCCTTCCATTCCTAGTATTAACTAAGCTAATACCAAACCCACTAAAAGCCTAGGCAGGAGGAAATAAAAACAACGAAGGCAGAGCAAGTTCTCCATGTCGTGAGGAAGTTAGGACCCAGCGAAGTCGGCTTTGGAGAGACCATTCTTCTAATATCCAAGAAGATACCAGTGTGCATCTGGAACCGTCCATTAAAATAATTTCTGAAGTGGATCTGCATGCTTGGATATTTGTTTGAAAGGTCATCCATTCTCCACCAAGTTGAGTGAACTTAGTAACAAACTTTCCCAGCTGGTCAGTCTTGGGGTTAGGTGTGCAAATAAAACTTCCACAGAAAGTGTTCATAGGTGAATTTATTTTTGCACCAACAATGTTAGGAAGCCATCCTGCGGTTTCCATGCAGGCTTATTCTGTCCCGTAAAGAGAGAAGGAGGGGAGTGATAGATCATGCAATAGGAGAAGGAGCCTTGAAAAGTAGTACAGCCACTTTGGGAGGTGGGAGACAATTTTGTAACTGCTAGTGCAGTGTGTTATAGACTCCCACTGGGAGCTGAGAGTAAAAGACCTTGAAAGCTGGAGTGCAGGACACACGCCCTGCGCTACTCTGGCCTAGGTTTACATTTCATGACGACTTTCCTTGTAGTGCATGAAATGAAATGCACTACAAAATGTCACGTCGGCAGTAACTCTTTTTATTCATAAATGGACCACCCAAGTTCGATGTTATCATTCTTAGAATTTCCAAAATCTTTGGCCTCACTCTCTGCCACCCAGGTCTATTTGGGGAAAGGATAGGACTCTGGACTCCTAGGAGGAGGTAAAAGAGGCGCCCTGTCTGGGAGGCTCCTGGCCGTAAGGTCTTGCCTTGAGTTACATTCAGTGTATGGTTTGTTTTTTTTAATGATGATGTAAATTAAAATGCTTCTGAACTCCCTCTTACACAGCACTTCAGCAGAGCTCATTGATTTTTATCTTTGTACTTAGGACAGTTTATTTCTTTTTGCCTTTTGATTATGCTTTGGTCCTCCAAGAGGACAATGAGTGATTAAAAGGATGAAGCGGATTCTGCCAGTGACTCCCGCTGCACTTTTGTAGGAAGGGGATGCCTTCCAGTTCACCCGGGACTTGTAATCTAAAACAAGAAAGAGAAAGGGGGGAGGGGATCAGAACAAATTCAAGGGTAAAAAGAAAAAAAAAAAAAACTATGTACTTTCCAGTTTTGTTGTTAAAAAAAAAATGCAATTGCTACCAGTTCTGACTGGTCTCCTGGTTTATTTCTCCATTTCTATTTTCCTTCCTATAAAAGGCATTTTCTTCACTTAAAAAACAAAGAGGAGGGCCAGGGAGATAGCCCACTGGCAAAGCACCTGCCTGGCAAGTGCGAGGTCCTGAGTTCCGTTCCTAGTACAAAAAAAAAAAAAAAAAAACAGAAGAGGTTGTCATTAAAAATGAAATAAACTTAAGTCATAAATAATAAGAGCACCCGCTTTCCTTTGCTGAATGTAGATGTTGGTTTTTGCCTTAGTCCTACGCACTGCCTCAGAATCAAACTCTCCCCCAGACTCCCACCGTCCAGGGCAAAGCGCTGATCTTAGGTGCATTTGAGGCACGGCTTTAAGATGTATGTCCCATGCCCAGAAATGCTCCCCTCTCTGCTCGCGATCCCCCAGTGTTCCCCAGTGTCTGGCAAGTCAGCTGGAGTGTTCAGTAGCAGCTGGCCCAGGTGATTCGCACGCTCTGCCAGGTGGTCATTGTTTTTGTTTCTTCTCTCGATATTTGCATCTTCCTAACACCACCTGTCTCCCACCCTTGAAAGCAAAAGCAAAATGAAAATCCATTGAGCAGGTAAGGTCGTGTGACGTGCAGGCTCCAAATCTAATCCATTAGAATTCCATGGGTAGGGTTACTGGATAAACCACAGAGTACCCAGTGGTATTCAAGTTTCACATAAATAAAAGGATAATTTTAATATCAAGATGTGGCCCATGAAATATTTGGTACACAGCGCTAGAAATTTTTTCTTTGCCTCGCTGAAATTCAAACACAGTGAGGCATTTTATATTTTGCTTTTGATTTCAAATCTGGCAACTCTGTTCATGAGATTACCTCTGAAAACACGGTTAGAGTTTCTGTAGTCTCTTCCATGATGCACACTAAGAATGTTAAGCTGGCTCGCGCCGGCAGAACAGCACTGGACAGAGGTCTCTGGGAAGTGAGGAGAGGAGAGCGGTGGGTGGAGAACTAAGAGACCAATGTGCTCAGACTGGCCTGTAGCCCGGCCGGAAGGAGTAGGTGGATGGAAACGGGACAGGACGGAATTGTGTGTGAGTAACCTTCTTTGGTCACTTCCTTGTATTTTTAATTAGTTAGCTAGCTAGCTAGCTGGTTAGTTAGTTAATATCTGTGTTGTTCCAGGCACTGTGCCTGATGGGGCCTAGGGGTACAGTCCTGACCAAGACCCTCTTTCCCTCGGTGGGCTCGAAGGTTAACATGGAAGACGCAGTCAACAAACCCTTGCACAGATACTTTAGAGTTATGTTATGTGACTATAAATAGAATCCGGTCCTACCCTTGTCATATTTTTTCAGGGTCTCTGGCTGTCTTCCTGTGCTGAGAGGAGACCTGGCCATTTCTCGGCAAAACTGAGCAGTGTAGGTGGGGTTCCCAGTCTCTTTCTCGTCATCAGCTCCCCACCATGAAGCCTTTTGGGGCAATTTTCCAGGAATCACCTTTCTCCCAGTGGAATTTTAATGCTAGACCTATATTGTGTATATGCTTATGACGTAAGACCCTTTGGATGGACATGGACCATGTTAACATCTGATTTTTATAGCACCCCACCCAGAACAAGGGCATTATGAACCTTGAGGATGACAGTGGCTTTGTTTAGAATGTGATGCAAATTCCACCCCTTGATGAGTGAGACAGCCTTGTGGGAGCAGAGCCCGGTTAATTGACAACAGTGTTGTACAGAGTCGCTACTGATGCTTGGGTGGGGGACCAGGCTCCCGAGATTCAGCTGTCAGCACTCGCCCCATTAGTGTGACCGTGGGCGAGTTACTCCCCACCACACTCCGACTCTTCCCCGTCTGTAAAATGGATGCAATGACGGCTTCCTTCCTCGTAGGACGGTTGGAGCGGTCCAGCGCTCAGAGCAGTGCCGGGCACCGTGCCTTTTCATTAGAGTTTAAAGTTGGAAATTTTGTCTCAAAGAGGTGGGAGTGGCCCAAGGGGACACTCAAGAGCAGAGGCTCAGTGGTGAAATGCCACACACTTCATGCACCGGGTAACAGGCTGTCCCAGAGACATTCTAGAGCTCTGGAGAACTGTTTTTTCTTGTAGCCTCCATATGAGTCTGGGTGAGCAGCCTTGGATGGGATGAATCTACAACCTAGAAAGTAGAAAAGGCAAAGGAACAGGAGTTAACCCAAACACCAAGGGGTCATGATGTGATTGGATCTCTGCATGGTGCGTGGCCTTAGCTGGACCGATGATTGGTTGAAGCCAACAACAAACAGCCCTGTCTTAGAAATGAGATACAGTCAGCCCCA
The DNA here is from genome assembly GCA_004363535.1 of Dasyprocta punctata. Lineage (NCBI taxonomy): Eukaryota > Metazoa > Chordata > Mammalia > Rodentia > Dasyproctidae > Dasyprocta > Dasyprocta punctata. The sequence goes on from RJWM01045893.1 coordinate 12,345, forward strand.
ATTGCCCAGGTTCGTGGTCTAAAATGGACCCCTGGACAAATAGGAATTCTCCCAGCAAAGCAGAAGAGGTGGATGCTGGGTAGTCAGCAAAGCAGAAGAGGTGGATGCTGGGTAGTCAGCGAAGCAGAAGAGGTGGATGCTGGGTAGTTAGATAAGCTCGACCATTCCTGCCTCGTCTGCTTCCGTACGGGTCCCAATATACTTGCCACATGTCCCCTTGACAAAG
>RJWM01045894.1:0-12573 GCA_004363535.1 Dasyprocta punctata
CCAGTAATGTTATTCAGTTCTAAAATTCAAATGTTTTAGTCTCACACTAAAGTATGCATTACAATAACCAAATATTCTAAACAGGGATAACTAACACTGTGCACCAGGCATGATTTTAATGTTTTATGTGAACATGGTGTAAGTATTTGAGTAATTACTCAATGTACATAGTATGTCTATTTCATAGGTGGAAAAACTGAAGTACAGAGAATTTAAGTGACTTAGGTAAACAAAGCTAAAAAGTGGTAGAGGTAGGATCCAAACTGTGTTAACTCTGCCACATATCCATGTTCCTACACCCTTAAATGTAAGCACTCTAAAGGTGTAATGAAGCAAACAGAGAGGTCATTTAGTTAGTTCCTCCTTTACTTCTATGAACTTTGTGCCATATACATTTCAAATTGTTTATTTTACTAAAGTTAAAACTCAAAAGCAAGTGACGTTCAGAAACTAGTCTAAAGCAGCTCATCACTGAAAATGCAGTCCTCAAGGCTTGAAGTGACTATTGATTGATGTTTCATTATAGCCAATATAAAACCTATGAAAAAGACCTATCACAAATCAATCGACTAGAAAAATCAAACTTCGTAACCCAAAATGCACTCTTCTCTTGTCGTTCTTCATTGGATTCAAAAGCCTCCAGTGAAAGGGAGATTGTGCAGATGAGGAACCAAACAAAGCAGAGAAATTACCAGACAGAGAGTCGTGCTTGTTTTTGCCGTGTCAGCATGTCTTTGAAATGGTCCTGTCTGGGAGGCTGAACACGCCACACCACCCACACTTCTCAGAGACTGCAGCCTGTGCTGACAGCAAACCTTCTCAGTTGTATGCATTTTACTTCATTTCTTGCATTTGAAAGGCTATTTAAAAGTTGTCCCAAATCAAAAAATAGTTTCTAATGAAATCTGGTTATACTGACTTTGAAATTGAAAAGGAGGAAAAAGTACACTCAAAGATGAACATAAAATACATAAAATACAAAGAAGCTTTAACTGCACACTAAACAAGGTGCATCTTTTCCAGGGAAAAATGCTTATATTGAATAGCTCCACTTACTTTCTTATGCTTAACAAAGACAGCGATTTTTGAAATAAAATTTCATAATCTTCTCTGCCTCCAAAACTGGTTTCCTAAATGTGTTCTCTTTCAATGGTGCTATGATTCTCAAAGTGATTTGCTATGGTATGAATTTTTGTGCCCCTGGTTTTGTGTTGAATCTTAAAGTGATCTCAGGAGGTGGGAACTCTTGGGAGGTGAGTAGGCCAGGAGGATGGAGCCCACATAAATGAGACTAATGCCCTTGTAAAAGTGGTCCTGTATAACTGCCTGGCCCATTTCTACTTGTGAGGATACTGCAAGACGGTGCCACCTATGAGAAAGCAGGTCCTCACCAGATACTGAAATTGCAGTGCCTTGATTTTAAACTTCTCAACTCTTAGAACTATAAAACTCCATGGTTTTATATAGCTGCCCAGTTCATAGTATTCTGTTATAGCAGCCCAAAGGGATTAAGAGGTATTTTACACAAAGAATTCTGGTCTTGAATTCAAATCTCAACTAAATATGTATACCAAAATTGTATTTTAGATAACATTTTGAGCTTCAATATCTTCACACACAAAATAAAGATAGCAGTACTTACTGCATGAAGGCACGTAAAACTACTTATGTGAAAAGGTTTGCACAGTGACTAGCATATAATTGTGGCTTAATAATAATGCTGATGTTTCAAACTCAGTCCTTAACATACCAAGTCACTGGTTTTGATGAATTATTTATCACTCAGTAAATGCTTATTCAGTGGTCCCAACCCCTATGGGGCACTCAGACACTCTGCAGGGTTCTGCAATATAATTGAAATCACTGGATCTTGGGAGATCTAAATGCTACACTTCCACTAGTTAGCAACAAAGAAAATTGTCTGTTTAAAATGTTCTCCTTGGTGTGGGATGCTGGTTTAATGGTCACAGAGGGATGTGTGATGTCCACTGGCAGATGGACAAGAATGTCTTTCCCATTTTGAAGTACTCAGAGACCACCGATTGATTCTTACCTGTAAATATCTTGTGTGAGTGCGGTCCTCTTACACAGCAGATCTGATCCCTAAAGAAACCCGAGTAAATGCATGTAACTTCCTCAGACCATTTGGGGCAGCTCTCTTAGGGCACCTGGCCCACATTGTTCAAAGCTATGCTGAAACCTACCCATTTTCTGAGAATACAGGATTATTCTTTTTACAATGTGTGGGACAAAAAATTGTTATGGTGATTCTGTATACTTTATGATATAGGAAAGATAGTACTTGGATTCTGGCCCATTCTCAATCTGTTTTATTACTTCCATTACACTGAATCTTTGGTGAAGGAATGACAGAAATACATTTAGTTTACAAAAACAAAACTGTGTGGAAAATGAAAAGTTCTCCATTTCCAACTCGTTTCTGGAATAATATTGCCTGAATATTGTGTCTTCTATTTCAATCCCCAAAATACAAGCCAAACAAAAAAGATTTTCTCTATGTGCTATCAGAAACTTTGTTGTGAGGCTCAGTAATCTCAGCTGGCTTGAGAATGAAGGTCAAGTCTTTTAAGATATCAATCTAGGAAGGAGATGGTTTTGTCAAATACAGAGGGAACTCTTTTCTGAGACCTAGTGTTTCTCATGGAATGTCTGATTAACATTCAGCATGTGTATATGTGTACATCACAACATAACTATCAGAAACTTGCATGTGTCACCTTGATGGCCTGGAAATACAGTTAAGAATAGAACAAGATTAAAGCAAAGCGGAGATCTTCTCCAGTTTCTAACCCAAGCAATCTGAAATAGTCGATTCTATCACTTGAGCATCTCGGAATAGATCTATGTAGATATAGAGGCTCACTTAAGGGAGTCTAATTAGTTTCATAACCATATCCAGCTTTCATGAACCACTGCAATAAAGGCGTCATGTACCACCTTATTTAATCTATTTTTTAACTTTTTGAAGTAGCTGCTATCAAATGTCCATTTTATAGAAACATAAATTAAAGCACCGAGAAGAGGGATGAATGTGTACACTGTGTGGAGCTGGACACTCAGTGCTATGACCTAGAGACCATCAGCGAGCCTCCCGGGGACAAGCCTGCCATGTTACATTAATGGCAACTGCACCTGGATGAAGCACAAGCTACCTCAACAAAGAGAACAAGCTCTTAACCCATTCAGCTCACTACTGCTTCCCACCTCCACCTCAAATCCTAAGAGCATCATCCCAAGGGTAGAAGACAGAAATTCTAGCCATTAAAACTCTGCTTGATTTTTGCCCTGTTTGCTTTTCACACTACCAAAGATTCTTTTTTTGAGTGAAAGTCAAACATTGGGTGCAAAGACCCTTAGGCATGGACAGAGCCTGAATTTTCCCATAGCGCTAAGGTGTAATGAATGTCATTACTTGTTTATTTTTGCAAATACAGTCTCTTTGTATGGACAGACTTGTTGTGGTCAGTGAGTAACTGTGCACCATTCACTGATCATGGTGACCTGCCTTGTTTGAATAGCACCAGCACTCCTGAAACAGCATGGCCTAGGAAATTCTTCCATCTTTGGTCTCTGGGGAAACTGACATCACTCTTGTGCACCCAAGTTCACAACTTCAAAGTCAAGTGCCGGTCTTCTGCCATCTGTGGCACTAGGCTGATTGCCTTCTTGGGTACCTAACACTGACCATGAGAATTCTCTCTCCCCAAGTCTAGCATGCTGAGTGACCAGCCTCCACATGAGTCCCTCTGTCATCTATCTACCTACTGAGTCCTGCCATCTTCAGTGTGCTCTTTCTCTCAGCAAATATTTATTGAAAACTCAGTATATCCCAGGCAACACTATTCCAAGCATTAAGGATAAATTAGGCAGATAAACAAACAAAAATCCTTACTTCTGTTAAGTAGACAGACAGTCAAAAGGTACAATAGAAATGTAATGCTGTACAGTAACAATGTATTTTCCATGCTAAATTCAAGCTAAAGTAGGGTAAGGAGACAGAATGAGAAATGTGGGGAAAAGATTCCTTAAGGTTAAAATATTTGCATAGTGATATGACTAAATGAGGAAGTGAGGCTTAAAGTCATTTAAGACAAAAGACCTCTGTGAAAAGAGAAAGGAACTTTGCATGGTCAATACCAAGAGTAAATAATTATGAGCAACAGAGAGACTGAGTGAATCCTAGAAACCTAGGATTGTACAAGGCAATGTAGGCCAGGAATGAAAATGTTATTTTATTCAAAGTGGGATAACATATTCATTTTCTATTTCTATAAAACAAATTATTGCAAATTCAGTAGCTTAAAAGAAAGCAAATTCATTATTTCACTGTTTTCATAAGTCAGAAGTTTTATATGCAGTGTGATAAAAAAACAACGAATGTTTAAATACATTAAAAAATTCATTATACTAGAAGACACATTGCCATTAACCTCCTGGAAATACTTGCCCTCGCTTAGAACATACATATTTCAGCATTTTTGAAACAGTTTGAGAAATTGTCATTTCTGAGGTATTTTTCATAGGTGCTTCCATGTCCTGAATAGATTAAAAACATTTCTTGGCAAATTATGTCAGATAAAAGCATTGCAGTGTGTCCTCGTCCACTTTATTCACCAGATCTGGCACCATGCAAATTCCAGCTCATCCTCAAAATCAAAATGACCATGAAAAGAAATGTTTTGAATCAGTTCAGGACACTGAGGCAGCCAGCGAGCAACTTAGAAGAGTATTTCCAAAACTGCTTCAAAAATTGGCCAGAATGCTGGGATAAGTGTGTGTACAGTGAGTGGTAGTACTTTGAGGGGGGTTAATAGTAATATATCTTTCACTGTGATGAATTGTAAAAATTAACTTACTTTAAAAACTTTTAGTAATACACATTTAGTATAGATAGATAGATATCATATCTTTTTCACTTTTATTTCCCCTTACCCTTCAGTATTCCCTCAATCCTTCCAGATTTCCCCATCCCCATATTGCCTTTTTTCTCTACAAAATATGTCTCCCTCTTTTCTATCATCTTCCTTTTATTTTGCCATTCATTTATATTTTTGATTTCTAATATAAGAGAAACCACAATGTAGGACACACAGAGGAAGAGACTGTGACCTGCTTTACAAGGAGAGACATTAGGAAGGGGTATTTTCTGATGAAACAGTTCACTTACTACCACCTCCTCTTACAGAGGGTGGGACCAGCTCTAGAACCCTGGGCAGGCACTGGTGGAGGCTCCAGCGATAGTCTGGTCTCATCCTTAGGGGAAGCCATGGCTAGTTGCTAACTGAGGAACCTAGGAATGGACTCACATTACAAGAGGAAAGCAAATGTTTTCCCAAAAGTATTTTAGGCCCTTTAGAAAACAGAAGTCAGCTCTTAGGACTGTAAGAGTATCTTTGTTCATTTGCTTGTTTGCTTTTAATTTTTTTTATTAATACATTTTTGCAGTACATAATGATCACATTCCTCGTTTCACCTTTTGTGGGGCAAAAACCCAGACATCCTTGAGACTAAGGGCACTTAAATCTTTTTTGACCCTGCCTTACACAATAAGAGTACCAAAGGCTCTCTCAGCCATCCAGAATAGCTGGAGTCCATTTCAAATTAAATACTTTCCAATTCTAAATTGCTACCAAAGTTAAAAGAGGAAAGCCAGGCCGTACTTGTGTCACTTCATTTTAAAGCAGAATCTACAGTCCTTGTAGTGCAATGCAATTTCATTTCCTTCTCTCCCCTATAGTCACTATTTGTAGTTACTTTTAATATGTAAAAAAATTAATAAATTGGTCTTGTGCTTGCTTTAACTGAGTTACAGCAATTATTTTAAAATTTGCCATCATATTTCCTACTTTGAAAATGTGTAGCTTTCCTATTATTTCTTAGGAACTAAAGCCCTAAAAACATCACCTACCCAGATTTACAAGACCAAGCTGATCCTATCGCTTTTGAAAGTACAAAGATAAATAAATAAACAAAAATTGTCTTGCTAAAACCTTTGTAGCATCTTAGAAAATAAAGGGTAAATTTAGATTACTTTTGAGGTTAGGAAATGTGGTATAAGGTGCATCTTTCACTGTGAAATCTAATTAGAACTGGGATAGAGATTATGCCATGACAGTTTCGGTTTGGTGAATACAGCAACATGGAGGCTTTGAAACGAGGTCATAAGGAATAAAAAGGAGAGTAGTTACAGTAGATGTTGAAACTTGGATGTCTGATGTACATTTAGGTGTCTTATTGTGGGTGGTAGTGAGTTTTCCTGAAACAAGAAGCAGTTACACAAAATTTTAATCTTCCTGAGAAAGAAGTATTGTTTTATACTGCAACAGTACAGTATTAAAAAATAGTAGTAGTGAAGACAGCTGGATAGTATGGTTTCCTAAGCTGTGTCAAAGTAGATGGTTCTCACTCTCAAAGGCATATGAATTTATGATTACTGATTCAATTAAGATTAAGAGTTGGACAAATGACATAGGCTTAAAAATTTAAATAGTTTATGCAAAGCCAATTAGTTTGAGCCAATATTTTCACCCCATCTATCATGTTCTTTTGACTGCATGTTGTCTCCTCTCTAGACATTTTTTATACTTGTCACTGCTTCTGGGAATGAAATTTCTAGATCACAGATGATTTCACGATATTTCTGTACACTCCAGTTGGTATAACTTCACAAAATATTACACTTAGCTATAGAGTATCTAGACAGTCAAATTATTACATATTTATCTTTAAAAGTAATTCAAGGAGCCCATCTCTTAAAAAGTAATCAAAGAACCTAATTACTGCCTAATAACTTATAGAAAGGACTAGTATTTATCTCATTTCATAGAGTCTAGTACTGTATAGTCTACTACAGTTTACTGTAAGTGCTTGAATGGATGAATAATGTTATAATAAAATACTTTTAACTCTAAAATTCACTGAAGATACTTTCAGTAATTAACTTGCTTAATAAACGCTTGATTATTCATAAGACTATTCTGAATTGTACAACATCAAAGATACTTTATCATAGCATTAGTCATAATGATTGCACATTTATAAATCTGCACACTAATTCTTTTCACTGTATAAATTAATTTTAATTGATCACACTATTCTGGTAATTTAGCATTCAGAAATAGCTTGCTATCTTATCTGTATATGGCTAGCATTACTCCAATTTGTATTTGCAAGGATCTTTTTTTTCTCATTGCTATTCACACCCTTATTATCTTTGAATGATTTAACTATCATCACAGATGTCCAGAAGATCTCTTAATCATGATTTTTCAGTGTTCTGTCCTCAAGAATGCATCTTCTATTTTATTAAACTAATAAACAAAATCAAATATAAAAATCTGCATGAAAGCCTTACCAGTACTCTTTTAATAGTTATAGGAAATTATTGTAATGATGTTTCCAGGAACAATAAAGTTAGAAAAAAGGAAGAAAACTCTATTTGATTGATTTCATATATATGACTTACTTTTTAATTATTTTTTCCTATTCTTTTCTTTGTTATTTTCTGCAACTCCTCTTTGAAACTCACATCCTTTTCACAAGGATAAAATTTCCTCCATATCAGTTGTGTTCTGCAGCATCATACTTACCATATTTATCAGAGGACTTGGACTCAAGTTCTGTCTTCCTGATTGTCACTGTGACTTCAGGTTTTTTACTTAAACTCTCTGAATTTTAGTTTTGCCATTTGTAGAACCAAGCAAGTATTCATTCTGTTTCAATACATTATTATAAGGAGAAAATAAAAATCAGTATTGTAAAAATAGATTTGTAAAAAAGATGTGAAACTTTTTTTATTACTATTGACTTGTACATTTCAGGTTCATGCTCCATATTTTTCTAAAGCTGCAGTAGACTTACTAAAAAATAAAATCTTAAGTTTGAGAATATGTTTTAAGATTCTTCTAAAGTGTCAGCTATTTACACACCTAGACAAAATTTGTTTACAGCATTTGGTATAGCTTTTTATTAAAAACTCACCTACAATGGATGCTAATTCCTTAGTTTTTTTTTTTTAAAGTATTTTATTACCCAGAGTATGAGGAAAGAAGAGAAGAAATGTCACTGTTACATTTAGGAATAAATTTTGTTATTTTTCACAGCTAGAGCATTAAATGTGAATCCTCTTCAAAGTTCATTTTATCCTCTAAATTAACTTTAGTGTGTTTGTTTTAGAACATTATGTTCTTATATGTGAGTCAAGGGGCATATGGTCCCTTTATTGGAAAATAAAGAACAGATGTGTGGTGTAGATAAGTACACATCACATATGAAGGTCAATGGCAGGTGACTCATTTCTTTAACCATGTTGTAGAAGGGATATGAATAATTTCCTTAGAGGAAATTTGTTTCTTGATACAGTGACATCAAAGAAACTATTATTCAATTTATTTTATTAGATAAACATGAAGGGGCCTAATGAAAATTACGGTTATCTTCTGTGTGTTGCTAATAATTCTCTGGAAATACAGATGACAGTTTGCAGAAAATGTGCTGGAAGTTAATCCAAGTATGTATCACACATGTATTAACTAGGTATTACTAATTATTAACTAAGGATAAGAAATTCTTAAATACACTTTCCCTTTAATTTGTTTGAATTCTCATTGCTTTTGAGAAAAGCATGAGTCACTTGGCATAGTAAGGTTCTCTATTATATTGTCTCTAGAAATTATAGACATTTTGTCCTGCTACTTGGTCATTAAATGCATTGATCACTAAATGGGGAATTGTATACAGTATGTACATTACAATATTCTAAACAAAGAAATGGTCAAAGGAAACTCTGACTTGATTGCTTTGCTTTTATTTGTATAACTCTTACATGCAGTACTGTAATGTGTAAGATCATAAAGCTACAATACTGTAATGCACAGTACAATCAGCAAAAATTATAGTACTATATACACAAGGTATACTGCACCAAAAAAAGACACTGAGGCTCTGTAAACAAGGCATGCAGAAATGTGCCAAAATGTCTGAGCACCAGCTTATAAGTTCACACAGACATTAAACAGGTAAGTCACTAAACAAATACCTATAAAACCCTTTACTGAAGTCCCTTGAAAATGATGCAGAGAAACTAGTTTTAAAAAAGAAAAAACTGAAACAATATATCCTTGAAAACTTTTGAAATTTCTTTTCATTGTTTTTTTTTCTTCTTATCAACTTCTATTTGTACTAATGTAAGCTTTTTTTTGTTTGTTTATAGCCAAGCAAGTCTTAAAACTGAAGCTCTGCATTTCTCTCCCCTTCAGAGGGTACCACATTTATGTTTTTCCAACCATGGCCTAATCTTTTCTGACTCTACTACATTTATTTCCATAGGTCACAGAAAGCCAGTTCAAGCTCTAAGCTCTTGAACCTAGATGCCAGGAACACCTGAACTCTGAATTGCAGTAACAGTAAAAGTAGCAAGAACTACATTCTATGACTTATATACATCCGCTTCTCATTAATGCATCCATTTATCAATTGATTAGATGATCTATGATTTATTAAATAAGTGTGAAGAGTTCTTCTAGGTACCTGGGGAAATGGAGGCTGTATTGTTTTAAAGACCTTTCTGGTGACTCTGGAGGATCTCAGAACATAGTGTAGAAGAAAGATGTACACAAACTATTTCAAACAGATGTGATAAGGTATTAAAGGTATGTAGTCCTTGCTGAGAAGACTACCATAAAGGAAATACAGACTTGGACCCATTTTAGATACCATTTTATTTTATTTCAGTACCTGGAACACTAAGATGGTACTCAGTAAACAGGTGATGCATATATGGGAGGACGAAGAAAGATCACTCAAATGAATGGAGAAAGAAAGGAAGGAAGGATGGATGGATGGATGGATAGAGCTGTCAAGAATGACTTTTCAGAAAAATCAATCAATTTGCAAAGACTAGAAGGGTGTACAAAAGAGAGAGATTTGCAACTGGTTACCATAGTACAGAAAAATTTAACAGCATTTACACATTCAGGGCATAGAGTGATAGTTTGTATGATGGAGAACAGTGCAGTAAAATGATGGAATAGAATTTGGAAGATTAAAAGAAACCACAACACAAAAGGCATTTTATGATTCACTGAGAATGTAGTTTTAATAGGTAATTTAAACACATTTAAGTATTTAAGCAGGAAATGGACATGATCCGATTTTTCAGTTGAGAGAAGACAGGGTTCCTAGAAAGCAAAGAATCTGGGAGCATGGCAAAAGAATGGTTGGAATTGCAGATGCTGGACTACAGGTTGGTAAGGAATGCTCTCCCTTTTAGAATTTCTGCAGGCTTCTAGTAGCCTTGAGGGAAGTGTACATAAAGTTGGAACCAATCCTACTGGAGCCAGACTATCTGCGCACAAAACCTGGCTCTGTCACCAGCTGTGTGTCCTTGGACAAGTTGCTTGGTCTCTCTGGGCTTCAGTTTACTTATCTGAAAATGGGGATTCCAATAACAGTGCTTTCATCATCAAAGTTGTTATTTAGATTAAGCAAGTTTGTGAAATGTTTAAAGAGGTGGCAACAGTATTTGTTAAAATTATTAAACTAAAACCTTATGTATTCATAGCTACTTTGTCTAAAATTATGTATAAATGTTTGAATTTTCTGTTTTAAGTTTGGTAATACTAGACATACATGACTTTATTTTTTGAGAAGTCCAAGTTTTGTTTAATTTTTTTCCCTCAGATGAAAAATATCTGATTTTAAAATGGGTTGTGTGATCAATTAACTGATTGCACTTGCTGAAATGCTCATGTTGAAGACACTAAATTGTTCCTCCACATGAAGAATTAAAACACCTGGAAAGAACACACGAGAAAGACTTTGTAGCAAGAGGTGTCAGTGGACAGCGAGTAATTCCCAGGAGGCAACGTGGGGTGAGCTCCTTGTATCACCTCGACTTCCAAGAGGCCACTCAGAGAGCTTCACATGCGTACCTGGAAACTGGGAAATGTAAATGACTTCATTCTGCATTTACTTGTCAGTTCTACCTGAGAAGTGTGGGAGTCAGAAGACAAGTTGCCAGCTATCCCAGCAGCAGAAGTAAGAAAAGAGGCCATTGTCTTGAGCTCAAGGAGTGCATCAAGGAAAAGGAGAGATAACTAGTTCCCACGGTCAGTACAGAAACCACCATTAAGAAGGGGCCGTGGTGGAGGCGTGCTGGTGCGCTGAAGGACAGACTTCTGATGAGGGAAGCTAAAGGCTCCTAGTATTCTGGAAGTAGAGAAAATGCAGAACGAGAGGAGTGCTCCTCATGTACAACAAACTGCCCATGACAGATGTCTAGTGATGAAAAGGCAGGGACCCCATCACAATTCAAACAGTGAGTTGGAACCTGCTGGAATCAGACTTAACATGAAGATGGCTTACAAAGCCAAGAACACTCCTCTCCCTGAGATCTCCTCACTGCCTGCACTCCAACTTGAGAGCTATCAAACATTAAGGTTAGTGAGCTGGAGAGAGAATCGAAGCAGGAGGGGGCCCACATTTCCCTCTCTACCTCAGCAGAAGTTGGAAACAATAATTTCCATATATGCAACTGAACATTTTAAGTACTGAGATGAGACCATTTGTGAGTTAAAATGAACATAAGCCTTTGTAACTGCCCTTTTCATGCATGGGCAAGGGAAATCTAGCTCACTGAACAACCTAAAAGACCGGTGAGAAAGGAAATAAACTTGCTCTGTGAATTGCATCCAACAAATTGCACTGGTTCAGGGTACTGGTTACAATCTTTTTTGTCTTCTGTTTTATCCATTTGCACATTTAACTCTAAAAAAACCAACTTGCTCTTTACACCACTCAGTGATTTTATTTCCAGACCTTTTCTCATGCCTTTTTTCCCAAATGACATGAAAGCACTTGTCACATTCAGAACTTCAAACAAACACTCCATTTTTCTAAAGAAGCCAACAAACCCTTTGATCATTGTTCATAACCTGCCATTTTGGAAAGATCTCAGAGAATCTTTGAATCCCTGAAATTGTCCCTAAATTTTGAATGAATGTGCATATGTATCTTTTCTCTTGTTGCATGATTTATAGCTTTGCTAGATTCTCAAATAAGGAATAGAAGATAAACAAAAAGTAAAAAAAAAATCTGTCTTCATTCTTAAAAGCTTCTTCCTTACAGCTGAGATAAATTAGAAATATGCATATTCAGTTTTCTGAAAAATTTTAAAGATGGTATTTCCTTCCCTGAGCTTATTATTATTGTTAAGAAGTCTTTGTTCTTTTCTTTCCTTCTACCTTCTGACCCTCTAGTAATAGAAAATGTGAATGTCAGGCATGTACTCTTTAGCCTAATGAGATCTCTCACTAGACATTCTCATTTTAAGCATTAGGGTTATGCTCTCATAAATCAACTTCCAGATGTAGTAAACAGGGAAGGAAAACATTCTTCACTGTTAGTGGCAATTTCCTAACCCTTAGAATTACATTATGAGACTGTGCCTAAGGCAAACTATAGAATATATTTATGTTCTTAGGTGATATAAATATACATATATATTAAGTTTTTGAATGTATATATGTTTTTGCTTCTTGCCTCAACAGTCAT
>RJWM01045895.1:0-12571 GCA_004363535.1 Dasyprocta punctata
TTGGTTGCTACTCTGTTTCACCGTTTTGAAATTCTTAATAATTGTGAGCCCTGCATTTTCATTTTGTAGTGGGTCCCCAGTAATGTAGCCAGTCCTGGTAATAAATCTCTTTGTGCCTATAAACAGGGTGATGATATGTCCTCGTTTGTGCAGCACAGTCATGGTATACTTCTGTTGTCTCCGGGAGTTACTCCATGGTGTCCTTTCTCCACTCCTAGAAATTTGATTCATGAAATACATTGTCACCCACCAAACTGAATTACTGAATGAAAAACTGGAAAACATCTGTGAATAGAACCTCAAAGGTATATATGGTTACCAAAAATAGTTGGGCGATGCTTCAGTTTTTACAACTCATCTGTGCCATACGGAGACAGCATATGATGTACCGGGATTATACCTGTAGAAGATGAAATTTCCAAATTCATTTCATTCCAATGTTTTGTTATTTAAATGACAGAATTGTCAGGTAAACATAAAATGTGTGTCAATGCATGTAAACAACAGTCTATAGGAAACACACCCAAGGTAAAGCACTGAATTGCATTGCCCTGGTGATTCAAATGGAGTTTGCAATTGAGGAAGACATTGCAGATATCTGTCAGTGGGAAAACATGTGCCTTTGTTGGAAGTTTGCTTTAGTTTCAAGATATAGACCTATTTTTGTGCTGAACTGTGTATAAGAGAAAGGTTCTTCAGTCTAGAAAGTAGCAGAATATTGGGAAAAGGGAAAAGAGAGTGAAGCTTATGCATTGGCAAAGCAAAGGACAGTACAACAAATTTAACTTCTTAACACTGAATGAACTTTAGTTTTCTATTTCTTGTTCCCTTCATTTTTTCCCATTATATTACAAGACCAACTTAAAGTCAAAATTTCCAACCATCAACTCTTATCTACATTCTCCTTACTCCATTGTATTACCTTCACTGACAATGAAGTATTCAATAATTAGAGTGATGAATCATTGAGAATTTTGTTCCAAAATCATGTTTTGGGTAGGTTATTCGTTTTATTCATATTATTCTTTTCAATGGAGCACATTTCATAGCTCACAATACAAAGCATTGCTTTCTCAAATTGCTATAAAATATATATGGTGTAAAGTTAAAACAGTTTTCTCCTGATTTAAGAAAGGTAAAGTTTGGAAAGAGTGTCTGCTTTTAATTTTATTCAGTGTAAATTTTTGTCCAAAAACTCTCCAGTTTCTATATGCAATATTTCAAGAAAACTTCTGGATGAATAACAAACAATAAGAGTAATATTGATTATATGTACCCCAGAATGATTTGGTTCTATCTATAAGAAAAATTCAGATAGTTTTAGAAACATCAGGAGGAGTAAATAACTTCATTTAATTTTTTGCTACAAAACCAGAATGTTACAGAGCAATTTCTCTGACTAAACTAGTTTCTAGGTTGAATGAAGTTGAGTGATCATTGTCTGTACATACAAATTTTTTCACATACTCTATATTACTTTTGAGAACTCTATGAAAAATGTGCTGGTGCAACCCAATAGATTATCAGCAGAAAATGGTCCCTTTTGGGGAATGTTTTTCACCTCCTTTTGTATTCTTTCAGACTCAGCTTGCAGCTACCTAAAATTTCATTTGAAAATCTCAGACTCAAACATGAAGGAAACCAAGGAATAATGTCTGACTTACACGTATTTCCAATGGAAGAAAGCTGTGAACTGTGTCCGAGGGTCCTTGTTCTAGCAGAGCTCATATGAACTTCAGTGGGAATTCTGCCAAGAGCAAGATGGTGAAGTGGAACTCAGTGGTGTCAAATCGTATTAGTTCTGTCTGCCTTTGCCTAGCTGAGTGTTACACAGGGTGGTACTTTTTTATTGTGTTTAACCACTTATAGTTCGATATGTTTTTATCTTCGTGGGCAGCTAGATATGCAAAGTGTGGTGCAGTTGCCTCTTATGGAGGCAATAAATTAAACTCACAACATACACATAATGCACAAGCTTGTAGAAAATATATTGTTCAAACCAGCTTCCTTTATCTCACTCAATATGCAGAGAGAATGCAACATTTCTTAGCACTAAGGTATGTGGTCTCACTCAAACAAAATGAAGGAAAAAATAGTATTCTGAGTTTTTAATCAACTTGAGACCATAATGTTAAGTAAAATAAACCAGGCAAAAAGAAAAATAGCACAACATCTCTCATATTACAGAATAAATAAGGAGCAAAACAAAAGATAGGTATATGAAGTGAAGAAATAACTTTCTCAAATGGGAATGGGATCAAGAGATGGATGAGGAGGAGGGGGAGAAAAAGGGGATAAAAAAGGAATTAAGATGTGTTAGGTACATTCACCAACTCCACACAAGGAATGTACTACAAACATGTACTGATAAAAACATTTCTTAAAAAGTAGCATTTAAAGTATCTTCGGTAACTTGTGGCAATATTCTCATAAGGACTGTAAGCCCAGAATGTGTCTTGAGGTCCCAAAACAATAACCAGTCAAATCAATGAAGAGAAAGGAATGGTTGGCCAACTTGTTTTTGCTGAATAATCTAGTTCCTCCTATCAAACTTTTCATTCTAGCGTTCCATGTTGCTGTAGGTCAGGTTTCTCAGAAACGAGTTTGCTTGCAAGTGGTTTGCTGGGTCTTACTCTGCAGCAAAATATCTGTGAGGGAGTAAATGAAAGGGGAAATCTGAACTGTGCTTAAATTGCAACAGGAAGCTTAGGTGACCCCACAGGGTGCTCTGATCCTGCGATGGCCCTTTGTAGATACTCAGACTGAGTGAGGAGGCCCCGGAATTGGAGACCCTATACTGACCAGTTCTTGGATAGGACGTGCCCCCAGGCAAAGGGCGTTACTGGGGGCAAAGTGGTTGCTTTCACAGAGCACAAGCTCTAGAGCTAACTCAGCGGTGAGTCAGCAGGCAGCACCCCTGGCAGCTCAGGTGTGAGCGCCTCTATCCCAACCTGGGTCTCAACCCCACAACACAGCACCCACTCCTCAGCTTCTTTCACCATCCACATTCGCTTGCTTCATATAATCAGTTCACTGCTCCAAGATGCCCGCTACCCTCCTGACAGAGAGCATGAAGTGACAGGTGGCAAATGTAACTTACAGTTTCCTGAGACTCTTGTTGGACACTCCAATGACAGTACCTCCCACCCACGTGAGGACAGAAAGCAGACATTCCTGTGAGTTGAGTCCATTGCTTGGATTGATGATTAAAAAGGAAAGTCTGCTTGTCATTCTGCCTTTACTTTTCAGACCAATATATTTTACCTTTTGGGTACCTAGCATCATAAAATAGTTATCGATTTGATTTTAAACTGCATTCTGGAAAGCAGATACACATCCCTTCAGATCATCATCTCCAAACAGGTGCCTCTAGATGTACTTTCAAAAGGCTATTTCATTGCCCCATCAGACCAGCATCTTCTAGGCACAGGATCAGATCAGTGAATCTTATGGTTCTGTATCCACTGTACATAAATCATGGTCTGATGCAGTATGATGTGGGACCCAGTGTCAGAGAATTAAATACTACACGTGCCATCACAAAATGGAGCTGGCTTTCCCAGTCATGCCTCTGATGAGACCACAGTCCTGACTGATATTGCAGAGCAGCCTGGTGAAACATTGAATCATAAAACTCAGAGAATCAAAGCCTAGACTCCTAACCTAAAGAACCTGTGGGATGACAAACGTGTGACATTTTAGGCTTCTAAATTTGTGATAATTTATAATGCAGCATAGAATATAACACATACCCTACAGCAAAACAAAGATAAATTAGAATCTGGAATATCCTTTATTCTGTTATTTTATTCAAAGTTACTAGTCATCCTTCTAAGATAGAAAAAGTTCACTGTAATTAATACATGGTTGGTTGGTCTCCCCAAGAGATGGTAGCATTTTTCTCTGCTTCTTGCACAATTGACACTTGGCAGTAGCTATATCACCATTGGTGAGTGAGAGCCCGTGTTGATGGGCATGTACATAGATACTATCCCTGATCTCATGGTTATTTTGTCCATATGCCCTTTGTTCCAGTATGTGGATGGTCAGTGTTAGAGGCTGACTTGTGTCCACTGTGTTATTATTCCATCTGTTTGGTCATTTTGATGCTAAATGTTTTTATTTTTTGCTTTTGTGTCAACATATAATACAAAGGTTGTTGTGCTCCATGTCCCTAGCCTTTGTAAACCATACTGAGCACAACTTTCAAATCTCCTTCCTTCTGAGACCTTGACCAAACATTCAAATTTTTTCGCTATGCTCTACAAGGCAAAATATATTCTAGCACTAGAACTCTTTTGCTTTCCCCACACATATGCACATGCACAAAGTGAATGACCATCTAAAACTCTACCAACTGGGCTGGGGACATAGCTCAGCAGCACAGCACCTGCCTAGCATGTGTGAGATCCTGAGTTTGATTCCCTGTACAAAAATAAAATGAATAAAGTAAAACTCTGCCAATGGAAGAATTTCCTCTACCACTGGCTTATACAGCGAGCCCTAAGTTAGTGTCTAGTGGAAGTCTGTGTTTAACATGAACTCATATACTGAGTTATGAACCATATGTGGCATCTTCCTTCTCAGTCAGTTGATCACCCTGGCATCATAGGCCTGAGACGAGAGACAGGCACTGGGCAACTCACAGGAATGTGGTTCACCTGCTGAAGGAACATTATTATGCCTTCTGGCTCTGTCTGTTCCTCACTAAAAATGAGAAACTTATGTCTTACAAGGAATTGCTTCTGAGACTTGATGAGTCTGAGAGTTCTCAGATCATGATGGATCCTTCTGGCCACTTGGTCACATGGTGTCACATAGTCAGTGTCAGGCCCAATAGAATGCCAGGAACAATTTTTCAAATGCTGTATGGTTTTCTGCTGCAGATAACTTGGTCTTGCTTTAGAACTCATAGCTTCAGTGCCATGATTCTTCTGTTGTGGTTTGCCATAAACTCCACCAGCATATTTTTTCACCACCAATAGTTCTAATTCCATTAAGTCTGCCTGGTCATATGGTTCTAGTGAAAGAACAGCTCACACTGCAACCCAGACCTTTATGCAACACTTTCCTGTTCAAGGCTTTACTAGTATCTTGGATACTTCCTTCATAACTTAGTAAACGGATTAGAGCCCTATTCACACATATAGAATATGCTACATATGGCCCAGATCCCAAGGGGAATTAGCAAACATTCTGAGATATGCAAGTGACAATTTTCCACTCACTTAAGAAGACATGTGCTTATATGGCCCAGACTATTGTATCCCTAAAATATTTTCTGAACTGGTGGACCCCTAAATCTTCAAAGAGGATCTGTCACCCTCAGAAGCACATGTGATTTATCAAGGATTATAACATATTTGCCATTTTTGTTTATCTAGTTTGATTAGCATTATGTCATTAGCTATACAACCCAAAAGGACTCACTTCGCAAGTCCCTTTGGGTTGTATTTGATAAAGACAGGAAAATAAACATGGTCTTAGGGAAAGACATAAATATATATTGTTGTCCATTCCTTATGAAAGCAAATTGCCTCTATTTTATCTTCATGACTAGGAATAAAAAGTCACATTTACCAAATCAATCACTGAATACCAGATACTCGAGATGAGATAAATCTGATCTGGCCAAATACAGGTATTTGCTTGATTTGGTTGTGAGTACAGTAGTCCAATGTCATGTTCCCCAGTCAGATTGGTATTTATAAGGCCCAGGTTGGTACTTGTAAGGCCCAGAATGCCAAATCAAAGAAGGATATGAAAAGGACTCCCATTCGTGGATCCTTTAGGTCTTTAAGGATGGCCCTAACTTAAGCCATTCACCCTCGTATGTATCATTGCTTCTTATTTGCTGTATTATTTTAGAGGAAAGATAGTTTCAGAGGCATCCACTTGGCATTCCCCACTATGATGGTTAACCCCAGAGACCAAGGAACAAAAATGAGGGGTTCTACCAAATACCAGGACCTGTCCATTCCAAATATAGATTTTGGGACTGGGAAAGTGACCCCTGAGTTGGTTCATGTACCCAGTGGACCCATTCTGAGCTGGGACTTCAGCCAGAAGTGTGTTTATTTCCAGGCCCTGGACACCCTTCCTGCTAAGGGGGTCATAATAATGCTTTGGCTCTCTAGGTTGGCAGTGCTTAAAATATCTGGTCATTACCCTTCCCCAGTGAACAGTTACCCAAGTAAATGGGCCAGAAATCCCTTTGCAAAAAGAGTAAGAGAATCATTACTGGTTGTATTTTTTATGTTGTGGTAGGAATTCTGGGTTTAAAATCTGGCTCAGGTCCATAACCTGGTCAAGAAATCAAGACTTTTTTCATTGAAAGAGTGACTCTTAGCATCATCATCATCCATTTCTGAATTCTTTTGTTTTATACATTGAGCAGTGTCACTGTCAGCTGCCTATCTACCTTGCCTGTAGTGACCTGGGATCTAATAACCATGTCCATAACTCTCTGCAGGTAAGGATTCCCTGGCTAGCAGTCCAATTTTGTCACTTACGATTACTGTATATTCTTTGCTGCTGCTATTAACCTGCCACCAAATGACCTCTATTATTTCTGTGTCTTATCATTACTATTACTAACAAGAAATCTATTTTTATAACTATCTTCTACCATGTATCCTGGTCGAACTATAATACTGAGCATTTCATTGCTTACATCTCCCTCATCAACCCATCCCTTGTCATTTTGGTAAACAGAGTTTCCTCTAAATCCTTCCTTGGGATACACTGGGGTGGCTAGTTATCATATATATATATATATATATATATATATATGTTATACTATTCCCACTTCTCTGGGTCCATTGATTCCTTCTTTATCCATCTGCCATGGCACATTCTACTGCATTTGGTATGGGTCATCACTCTTTTAAGTCTCAAAGAACCATTAAAAAAACACATTAGCTACTTCTTCTGCAATCTTAGGAAGGACATTACATCTCTTTCACAGAATGGAGATTGCATATCAATAAATTCTCTCCTTGTTATGTTCTGTCCCCTTAATTCAGTACCTTCAAGGTCCTGTTTCCATTCTTCAATGACAGTGAATCTTTTCGAGCTTTCAATGATACAAATAACACACTGTAGCATTCATGCCACAGGCTCACCACCACTGTCAGATATATTCTCCTGGGCCTCATAAATGTATATTGACTAGGTGTTGTTACTCTTAAGGTCTAGCACCTCCACAGCTGGAATATGTTTTGCCTTAATCCCAGGCATTGGTCTGGTGACCAGAAGGTGAGGTAGGAGTAGATTCTGCAGGAAGGGGAACATGTTATCTTGCTGGTCAAAGGCTTCAGTGTTTTTTTGAGAAGAAAGAAGCATTCACTTTTAAGAGAGAGGAGTGGGCCACTTGTACAAACTTACAAAGTTGAGAAAAATTAAAGAAGTCAAGATTGACCCAGGGTTGGAGCGGCTCCAACCAGAAGACAACTAGTCTGCCTTCCAGGGGCCTGCGCAACCGGCGTGGACTCCAGGAAGAGAAACATGCACCACCTCCCATGCCTACCTACGTGTGGGCTAAGAATCAAGGACAACTCCTCCCCTCCCCCGCATAAAGCAACCTGCTGGTTCGGAGGTCTGGCTAAATGAATAGCAACTAAGGTACATAAAACAACTAAATGCTAGTATTGTTTTGTTCATTTTGCAGGCCTGGGACTGGCAGCCTGAGCATCTCTTTGGAAGATGACAGTACTAATGTAGCAAAAATGGGGGATTCTCTTCTGTCTTGTCTTTGAGGCCCAATATTGTTCTCATTATTTTGCTTTATTCTGATCAAATATTTTTGGCCTTATTTTATACTCTGTTTTATTGGTTTTATTGTTTTTGTTTTTGTTTTTGTTTTTTTGATTTGATACCTGTTGGAATGGTCAACTATTCTGAAAATAACAAGATATACTATAGTAGCTATTGTTTTTCATAGTATCTTTCTTTGAAGTTCTGTACCAGTTCTACTGCTTTGTTTTGACTAACTTTGTTCTGTTATGTGTTGTTGGATTTTACTATCTTTAAAATAAAATAAATTTAAAAAAAGATTGACCCAGGGTCCAATTTCTTCCCATCAAAGCCTAAATCTTGGCAGAAACAAGTTGAAAATTAAAACTTCAATGATCTTTGGAGATAATTTACTTATGTTATCAAATCCTGTGCCAGATCCTGGGCTTTTTTCTCTCCAGCCCCAAGAGATGGGAGTCTCTTTATTTGCTGCCAATAAGGTTTTCTGACTGTTAAACTTCACCTTAACTTGGTGATTAATAACCCTGGCCTTTCATGTCTTACCTAATGCATGGACAGCTTGCAGCAGCAGCTAACCAATTTCATAGTTTTTTAATTGCAATTTACCCCAAAACTCTCAAACACCTGAGATATTGTATTTGGGAATGCATCCCTTTTTGCTTTTAGCCCATCAGGATCCAATATCAGTACAAATGTTAACAGTTCCATCATTATAGTATTCCAGGGCTGTGAATTCCCTCCCTGCCACCTGTGGTGGGGCCCTAATTATTCATCAGTAAGTCAGTAGAAATTTGACTCTCAGGTTACAGTCTGCCTCCTAGGGCCATCCCCATTGACTGTCATAGGTTCAGTTTACTATAAAATTAACTCTGACAGGAGGCTGAGATAGGAGGAGCGTTGTGAGTTTGATGCCTGCTTGGGCTACAACGTGAGCACAAGGCCAGCCTGAGCTACATAGTGCTACCCTGTCTCAAAAAACTAGGGCTGGGAGTTTGGCTAAGTGGCTTACGCGCCTGCCTGGCAGGTGTGAGGTTGTGAGTTCAATGCCCGGTGCCACTAAAAATAAAAAATTAAATTAAATTAACTCTGAGCCTAAGATATGTATATAAGTAATTTGCAAAGGAATACTCATATATGATCTGTGTAAGAGAGTGAAAGAATCAAAATTTGCCAAAGAGATGTTGGTCTGTAATGTAGTCACAACAGAGAATTAAGACAATACCAGCTGGAACTCTGAAGCTGGGATAGCCCATCAGAAATGTATCAGTTGAGGCATAGTTTATGCACTAGATTTGCCTATGCTGGCCTTGAGATAGGATACAATAGCTGCTTTTGGCTATAAGCAAATCCTGGGGAAGCACTTGACTGTAAGCCACTAGCAAAGGTGAACTTTGGCCCCTGAAGAAAAGAGAGAGAATCAATGCCATCATATCCACTACACATGTCAACACAAACTAAGGGGTGACAAGAATGAAATAATCAAGTGTAATCAAGTTGGCTCTTCGAATGTTGGAGAATGTAAATTCTAGTCGACAAAAGCAGTAAATAATAGCAAATTCTACTTTTCTACAGCTTCAGAAAACAATATGTGCTTTCCAAGACAGAGAACATCCATCCAAACTCATTCTTGTCCATCTTTAATACTGCAACCTCTACCTTTTACATGGGCAAAGGAAATAGAAAGACTAAAATCACAGAAAGATGGCCACAAAAAAGGCTTTTCACTCACAAACAATCACATGCAAATATATATCTGTATATCTATTTTGTGCCACCTGCATTTATCCTATAAAACTTTCCTCAGCCCTGCAAGTACAATTTTGAAAACAAAACTTATTTAAAATCAATCGTGAAGCTCTAAAAAGAGGAAAATGTGTGAAAAATCCTACAACACATACTGCATACTGAAACAATCCTATCCCTCTATAATAAACTCTTACTAATCAGTTCTGAGCTTTCTAAAACAATAGGAGTGGAATGACAATGCTGTCATTTGTATATTTTCCCTCAGTTCTCTAATGGAAAGCTTTTTTTCTCTGCCAAGTCATTCCTGACAATGTTAATGATTCACTATAAAGCAGTTTCTAGGCTATGATTTGTGACATTCAGACTGGTTAGATGGGAGGGCTCGGCAGGTTTCTGGGGAGTGTTTTGGATGCAGAAGTGCCTTGAAGATAGCACTTTATTATATTAGGACAAGTATGACATCCCACTTCAAGGAAGAGGCCCCCTATACATATTGAGAAGGGATTTCTGTGGTTTAAGTGGGGAGGAGAGCTTGGTTTAAAAGAATGCCTCTGTGTGTTTTTTGAGGCGACATAAAGATAGGAAGCAGAGAAATGGAGGCAGGAGGCAGAAGGATTATGGATAATGGAAGAATTTTGCCTGAGGGTATATGCCTGCTTTGCCTATTCCTGTATAACTAGAATATTTATAATTCAAATACTTATCTTTAATAATTAAAAACCTAGGAATATTAAAGACAAAAGGTAGAGAATATTATGTACACATGTGTAGGCATCATGCATTAAATCCCCACCCTCACAAAATACAGCAAGAAGTGGCTTTTAAAGGAGGTTAAAAAGTGAATATTTTAAAATATCTTGAAAACAGAATTTCTAATTCACTCCAGTTCTGCCAGGAGTGATACCCTTACTTCTGATTTCTACACATGCCATCAGTCATGGGGATTGAAACTAAAAATATCCAGCATGGTGGTTTGACATCAGCACATCAACAATTAAAAAGTAGATACAAATATTTCAGGTTTGCAAAACCATAAGGTTTCCCCCAGATTTATGAAAACATTGGATTTGCACAGGAAAAGGAAAAGTCATTTTCAATTGTTTTCTCAGATCACTTAGTTGCACACTCTATGTAAACTACTATCTACAATGAAATGTAATATTCTACCACAGCCAGGAACTCTCTCTGATCTTCTGCCTCTTCTCAGACAGCAAAGAAACAAAGAAAAACAGCCATTGCTGTGGATCGAAAAGAGTGTTTGAAAAAAGAAAAAGACCTCAACTGTGCCCCCTGGTATTATAAAGCTGTCAATTATAACCATGATTACAATGAAAATGCTGAAATTTTTAAAAACTATTTATTAGTGGGAAGAACAGCTGCATTTAAAACAAAAACAAAGAGAAAAAATAACTAAAAAATATATTTGTTTATTTCAACTTAACAATTCTAATAATGATAAAAAATAGTACAAACTATCAGAGCTCAATTGTTTAGATTACAGTTATGGAAAAGCAGAGTACTTAGTAGCCAAAATATGAACAAATTAAGATGCTGAGTGTCATTGTTTTTGAAGAATGTGACCTCCATGGCAGCGAGTTTATGCCTGATAGTTTCAACTTGTGTCTAAAAACAGAGGTGTTAATATTTACACCTTTGCTAATTATGGCAAGGAAGAGATTAATGAAGAATTGAATGTCCCTATCATTTTACCTCCCCATCACACCAAGTAATTCCTAGTGGAACATTAACTCAACCTGACAATAATAGACTCTAGGTGAGAAATAAGAAGGAAGGCCCAGAGGTACTTCTGTTCTTCACCTATGCATAAAAGGAAAAGTTATAATCAACAGTTAGGCATTAACTATAGGCAGAATAAAACAGAAAGTCACACTGAAGACTCATTTTGAGAAGTCACCCAATTTTTGAACTGGGGCTTGATTCCAGTTGCTCTGAGTACAATAATCTTAGGCGAACCGTCTTTTGTCCACCCCCAGATACTGCTGCCCCTGTGTTACAGAAAAAGATGACATATCACTGACAACAGTAGCTTCATCATCAAACCATGCCCTTGTCGAAGATACTGTTTGTGGTGTTCCTGTTAGGATTAGCGGATCAGAAGAAAACAAAGATTTTTAAATATTTGACTTAAGGAGAGAGTAATAATTTTTAAAATCTTCCCTTGTATTCGAATCTTGTAAACTAAAAGAAATTCTAATTTAACAGGCACCATAGTTTGGAATTGAAATGTTCACCAAAGGCCCATGTCATGTATTAAAGTGTTGCCACCCAGCCTGTGGCACTACTGAGAAGTGGTTTTACCTTTAAAAGGTGTAGCCAGGTGAGACAGTTTCTGCACATTGGGGATGTGTCCTTAAAAGGGTTGTGGGACCCAGCCCTTCTTTCTTTCTGTTTTTCACTTCCCAGCCACAAGGAGGATGGTTTTGCCACATGCAGCCTCCATCCTGTGCTACTTCCCCACATCCCCAAAAACAACAGAATCAACAATTTAGGACTGTAATTTATTCCTGTTCAAAAGCTGTTCATCTCAGGTATTTGGTACAGTCACAGACAAATGACTAACACAAAGCAATCTGATGTTGCCCCACCCGGAAGTGAGACATTTGAAGGAACAGATTTAGACTATTCACATACTTAGAGAGATTTTGGAATCTCACAGTAGTCAGTATCATCTACTACTTTGTTTTTTCAATCAGAAGTATAGGCTCACAGAGAGGGGCCCTTATCTACTTCTAGTCTTGCTGTTTGTCTTACATCCTGATTAGCTTTCCACAAAGTGCAGTCATAATTAAATCTCGAAGCAAAGGATGAAGTCAGCCACATCATCATGCAAGTAACTGCGTATGATGCTGGTGAGAATGGCAATGTTACCCTGCTCTTCTTTAATTCTAGCTCAGCAGCATTTAACTCCCTGACCTCCTGCAGTTGTCAATGCCACAGGCTGCTTAAATGCTGTGCTAAAACATTTCTGTTTTATTTGTTCTAAATTTACTAGCTATTAATTTCACAGTGTGACCTCCTATCCTCCTATTAGCTGGCAGATTTCACTATA
>RJWM01045896.1:0-12571 GCA_004363535.1 Dasyprocta punctata
CAACCATACCAGCCCAATTTCAACTTCCCTTCACAATTCCCTCCCTTAACCCCAATAAAAACCTTAAGTCTATAAAAGATGGGATCACTTGGTCCTCATACCAGTAGTCCCTCCCAGATTTGTTCTAAATAAACCTGTCCTGGTTTTTGAGCTCACATCTTTGCTTCTCCTTTTTCCTAACTGTATTCTCTGATATTCCTCTGTTGGGGAGTGCCCCTAAATGGGGAGTTAGTGTTAGTTTCCAGGGTACTTTGTTCATCTGTCTATGATACCATACCAGATCTCTGTCTTACAGTTCCCTGCCTTTCTCCTTTCCAGTTCCAGTGTTCTCCCTTGAAAATCACCAATTTATTTGCTGTTCTTATTCTTTTGTATGAAAGAGGTAAGCAATTGTCTTTTCTGTTCAACTATCTTAATTCTTCCTACTCTCTATAATAAATTTTAAATGCCAATTGTAATGATTTGTGTCCAGATGTTCCTCCAAAGCCTCATGCAGTCATGTGAGGTGGGCTTCTAGAGTTTGTGATTAATTCATGGTCTAATGCTGGGATTAACGGTGTGAATGCTACACCCACCCTACGTAGCCTTCAAACAATATAAAGGACAAAAAGAGACTCTTTCTCTATTTTTATCTCTATCTCTATCTCTATCTCTATCTCTATCTCTATCTCTATCTCTGTCTCTATCTTCTTGCAGCTTTTGCTGTCTTCCACTGCTGTGAACTGTCTTTCTTGCCTTGAAGCCAACTGATTATGGACTGAAATCTCTAAAACTGTGAACTAAATAAGCCTTTCCTCTCTTAACTTGTGTGTGTTGGGCATTTTGTCTCAGCAATGAGAAAAATAACAAAGATGCCACACATCAAATCATTGTATACCATGTATGTTTAAGAAAATGATAAATACAAAACAAAATATAAAAACACAAGGGGTTGTTATCTCTGGTAATAGTGTTACAAATGTTTTCTTCATTTTTATATTATGTGAGCTTGGGCTAGTCTTACAAATGAAAAATTTTTGATTGTAGAAAATTGGACAGCACTGTTTTATACCACAATTGTGTTCTTACTCTTCTATCATTACAATGAATATGTGTTACTCTCTAAGAGCCCTGTTTCAATTCTAGTCATTACTTACCCCAAATAGAACTTTCTTTCCCTACCCCCATTTACTGTCTATTGTTATAATCTCAACATTAGAATGTTTATGAGTGAAGAAAAAATTTAAGGTGTCTTAATATGCATAAAAACATCCCAAAATACAGATATAAATTGCAGCTTAAAGATAAATTCTGAGTTCCCAAACCATACAGCAAAAATGTCAGAAAACCCCTACTTGGCAGTTTATAACTTACCACAAGTCAGGTTTTAAGTATAAGAATATTATCTTAGAAAGAGAGAGAAGTCAAAAAAAATTGAAAAGAAAGCTTTTTTCTGATATATTTGCTTGAACTTCTTAACACTCATCAAGTTTAATGCCTTAAGACTTTAGGGAATCATTCTAATTCCTCTGTGAAATGGAACATAAGGCTATATCCCAACTGTAAACACACTGGCTTGACCAAACATTGTCAAAAATATCTAGGGACAGCCGGGCGTGGTGGCGCACGCCTTTAATCCCAGCACTCGGGAGGCTGAGGTAGGTGGAGCGTTGTGAGTTCGAGGCCGGCTTGGGCTACAACGCGAGCGCAAGGCCGGCCTGAGCTACATAGTGAGACCCTGCCTCAAAAAAAAAAAAAAAAACCAGGGCTGGGGAGTTTGGCTCAGCGGCTTAAGAGCCTGCCCTGGCAAGCGAAAGGTTGTGAGTTCAATCCCCAGTGCCGCAAAAAAAAAAAAAAAAAAAAAAAATCTAGGGACAAAAAACAATTCATTTGCATATACTCTTCATTAAAACCTACCAAAATAACTCCTAGTGGAGACTGGAAGCTTAAGGTAGGTTGAAATTAACATTATGCCCAAAAATATCATTTTTATTTCAAAGTATAATAAGCAAGTAATTTGCATACACTATATAGCCAAAAGTTTGCTGAACTAAGGATATATTTGCTTTTAAAAATAGAAATAACCAAATATGTTCATTATTCTACCAACCTGAATAATATTTCCAAGTTTCTAATGAAATAAAGCACATGATAGTTTTCCTGGCATTCAATGTCTTTCCCACTTTCAGTCACTGGAAAATGATGTACTACAAAATATGTCAGTAGTTTCATTTTACAATCAGCAAACATCCATTGATATTAGTCTTGAGATTTGAGTTTAATTCAGAGACAAATCTTTGCATATTAAGTGATATAACTAGGATATCACAGCACACATAAAGACCCAAGCACATACACCCTTTCACAATCTGCCACATACACTCCTTCTATCATAGAAACATACACTATCACCATTTATACAACACAAGTGTCGAAGAATGAGAAAATCACGGCCTTTTGATGAAAATATCTAGCATTTATCCTTTTATGTATTTGGAAATTCATATAGTGAATAGACAAAAATTCCTAAAGTACCAGCCTTCAGACTACATGGCCGTGTCACTCCAGAAAACAAAAAGTTGCCATATTGCTCACTCTAACACAGACCTTCACATAGATTCTTCATAAATAAACTATCAAATTTAATTTATACACAAAAGATGCTTAAATACTAATTCCTAAGTCTGACTACTTCCTGAATTGGTATTTTAGTAGGGATACACACTAAGTCTCACTGCATACAAAATATCAACAGAATTTCTATACATGAATAAAAAAAACACAGAGAAAAAAATCAGAAAAATAATTTCATTCTTGATAGCTTCAAAAAACAAAATAGCTAGGAGTCAAGCTAACAAGGAAGGCAAAAGACTTCTATAAGAGAAAATATGGGCCCCCCTCCTTCTCGCCCCATGGACCTAGGGCAGCAGAAGGATCATCGGCTGTCACCCCTTCTCACACCACAGACCCAGGGGGCTACCGAGATCAGTGGCTTCCCCTCCTCCTGACCCCTGGGACCTAGGACAGAGGTGGGATCATTGGCTGCCCCTCCTCCTCACCCCAGGGACCTAGCAGGCCTGCAGGATCCTCTGTCACTCTCCCCCCACCCACCCAAAAGACAACATCAGCCCATGGACAATCAGTGACCCCTTCCACCACCTGCAGAACCTTGGTGGGCTGATGGGAGCCTCAGAAAACCCTCACCTACACAGAAGACTTCAGCAGGCTTGCGTGGTGAGTTTTCCCCCCAAATAGAGGGCCTCAGTTGGTAAACAAGAACAGCAACAAACTCCCCACCCATCTGTAGGACCTTGGCAAGCCTGGTAAGAGTGTGGGTGAGTCCTTTCTCCATACAGACAATACCAGGTGGGTTGCGGAGAGTACCAACAAGGACCCCCCCAATCCTGAGAAAATCAAAAGAGTTTACGAAACACCCAGTGACACAGTAGGGTCCAAGCTGAGGCACACACTATAGCCAGATAGATCTGGTGGCCTGGAACAACCTAAAGCCATAGTAACAATAGGAGCTAAGGGTTGACTTACATCAATACTTTTAGGCTACTCAGCCTAGGAAGAATATAGGACTCACACAACAGGCCCTACAGGGAGAATTCAGGTAACTGGCTCTCCCTTTCACTGGGGGACCCAGCAATTGAACAAATACCAACCACAGTGTAGGACCCTAAGACACACATGATGGACAGTTGAGACTAGTGGGATTGAAAGACTATTATTAACCCAAGAGGTGGAAATTGCAAAACGTATAAGCAAAATGCAATCTCAAACATACAGTCCATCAGGAATAAGTACAGGAGACATGAAAATAGAGGGCACTAGTAGTCACACACCTGAAATGTCTGAAAAGATAGCAAATAAAATAAAGAAACAAATCCAGGAGGCTGTAGAAGAAATCAAATTAGAAATTGTTTCTCACATAAAGAAAGAAATGACAACCTTAATAAAGGAGTTGCTCAGCACAGCTAGAGAAGACATAGGTTAAAAAGTACAGGAGCGTGAAAAAATGATGAAAACCTTGAATGAACAATATAAAAAAGAAGTAGAATGCATGAAACAAATTCAAAGAGATATCCAAGAGATAAAAGAACTCTATTGAAAACTGGTAAAACCATTTTTTTGTTTTTGTTTTTATTTAAGAGAAAAAAGACACAGAAAAGAAAGACTAAAAGCATGAGACAAACAAATGAAAACAGCAAATCCAAAACAGTAACATAACAGTTTACAAAACAAGATGATAGGAACTTGACAATGGTTGCAATATTGTGTATTGTTACCTTCAACATGGTTGTTTGCATAAACAGATATAGATGTGTAAAATTGATCTAATCATATGAGTATTAAACATTCTTTCTCAATAATTACTACATTAAGCAGTATAGTCATTTTAGCTATCTTACATATACATATATACAGATTTTTATCTTTTTCCTTTTCCCCCTTCTTTCCTCCTTTTCCCTTTCCCAATTACTTTTGCTCTTTGAGCAGTTTCTAACCCTTACACAGTATTTATTGTAGATTTTGGATCATATATACTTTTTCAGTTTTTTACACTTGGGATACAATACAGTATTTACACATGTGGGTTTGATTTATCTCACTTATGAGTATGGCCTCAAATTGTGTCCATTTACTTATAAAAGTCTCAGTGCAATCTTTCTTGAGAGCTCAGTAGTACTTCATTGTATAAAAATACATCTTTTTTATCCATTCCTTGATTGATGGGCACTTGGGTTGTTTCCAAGATCTGGCTATTACAAATTGGGTTGCTATAAAGATGGATGCACAGATATCACTATGGTACGATATTTTAAGTTCTTCTGGGAAAATGCCCAGAAGTGGGATAGCTGGGTTGAATGGGATCTCTAATCCTAGTTTCTTGAGGAATCTCCACACTGATTTCCACAGTGGTTGCACCAGTTTACACTCCCACCAACAGTGCAGAAGAGCTCCTTTTTCCCCACAGCCCTTCCAGCATTTGTTGTTGGTTGATTTTTTTAATTTTGGTCATTCTTTCTGGAGTGAGTTGGAATTTCAGTGTTGTTTTAATTTGCATTTCCCAAATGACCATTGATGTTGAACATTGTTTCATATATTTATTTGCCACTTGTATTTCTTTCTCTGAGAAGTGTGTATTCATCTCAGATGCCCATTTTTGGATTGGGTCCTTGAATTTTAGGGGCCTGATTTCTTTTAATTCTTTGTATGTTTTAGATAGAAGTCCTTTGTCTGATGGAGAATTGGCTAAGATATTTTCCCAATTCATGGGTTTATTTTTCACTCCGTTTGTAGATTTCCTTTGACATGCAAAAACATTTTAGTAAAATGAGATCCCAGGTGTTGATTCTGAGAAGTGTTTCCCATGCAATTTGATTTTTGTTCATCAACTCTCTGCCTACTCCTATGTCATCAAGATTTTTACCTACTTTTCTTCTAGTAAGTTTAGTGTCTCTACTTTAATATTCAGATCTTTGATCCATTTTGACTTTATTTTAGTGCATGGTGATAGACATCTAGTTTTAGTTTATGACATATAGAGAGTCAGTTTTTCCAGCACCATTTGTTAAAGAGGCTATCTTTCTTCCAATGTACATATTTGGCCCTTTTGTCAAAGATGAGGTGCCTAAGTGTGTTTGTAGTTGTGTCTGTATCTTCTAATCTATTGCAGAGATCTTCAGGTTTGTTTTGATTCCAGTACCATGCTGATTTTATCACAGTGGCTTTGTAGTATAGTTTCAAGTCAGGGATTGTGATGCCTCCTGCCTTACCTTTGTTGCCCAGAATTGCTTTTGCTATTCTAGGTCTTCTCTGGTTCTAGATGAATTTCAGGAATGCTTTCTCTAGCTCTTTGAGGTATATTGATTGAGATTACACTGAATCTGTATAATAATTGTGGGGGAATGGCCATTTTCATGATGTTTGTTCTTCCTATCCATGAACAGGGAATATCTTTCCATTTTTGTAAATCTTCGATTTCTTTCTTCAGAGTAATGTAATTTTTACTGTATAGATCTTTTACTTACTTTGTTAGATTCATTCCTAGGTATTTCATTTTTTGAATGTTATGGTGAAGGGTGTGGTTTCCCTTATTTCTCTCTCAGTGACTTTGTTGTGTGTGTACAGGAATGCTATTGATTTTTGAGTGTTCACCTTGTATCCACCTACATTACTGAATTTGGTTATTACTTCTAGAAGTTTTCTAATGGATTTTTGCGGTCTTCTATGTAGAGTATCATATCATCTGCAAATAATGATAATTTTACTTCTTCCTTTCCTATCTTTATTCCCTTTATTTCTTTCTCTTGTCTAATTGCTCTGGCTAATGTTTCCAGAACTATATTGAATAGCAGTGGTGATAATGAACATCCTTGTCTTGTTTCAGATTATAGGTTGAAAGTTTTCAGTTTTTCTCCACTTAGTAAGATGTTGGCTGTTGGTTTATGATATATGGCTTTTATCAGGTTGAGGTAGAGACCATCTATTCTGATTTTCTGAAGGGTTTTTACCATAAACGAGTGTTGGATTTTGTTGAAAGCTTTTTCTGAATCTATTGAAATGATCGCATGGTTCTTGTCCTTGGCCCTGTTGATATGGTGGATTACATTTATTGATTTGTGTATGTTGAACCATCATTGCATTCCTGGGGTGAATCCCACTTGATCATGGTGTATAACCTTCCTGATAACTTACTGTATTCTATTTTCCAGTATTTTATTGAGGGTTTTTGCATCTACGTTCATTAGGGAGATTGGCCTGTAATATCCTTTTTTGGTTTAGTCTTTCTCTGGTTTTGGTATTAGGGTAATACTTACTTCCAGGAATGAGTTAGGGAGACTTGCTTCTCTTTCAATTTCATTGAAAAGTTTGAGGAGTGTTGGCATTAAGTCTTCCCTAAATTTCTTGTAGAATTCAGCAATGAATCCATCAGGACCTGTGCTTTTCTTTGTTGGTAAGGTTCTAATTACATTTTCAATTTCATTAGCTGAAATTGGGTTAATCAGCAGCTTTACATCTTCTTGATTCAACTTTGGCAATTCATGGGCTTCTAGGAATCTGCCCACTTCTTCTGTGTTATCGGATCTATGTGAGCAAAGATTTTCGATGTAGGTGTTGATGATCGTCTGTATTTCCATAGGGTCTGTAGTGATTTTACACTTTTCATTTCTTATTGTATGGATCTGAGTTTTTTCTTTCCTCTTTTTGATATGGTTGGCTAGGGGTTCATCAATTTTATTTACTCTTTCAAAGAACTAACTCTTCAATTAATTAGTTCTTTGTATTATTTTCTTAGTTTCAACTGCATTAATTTCTGCTCTGATCTTGATAATTTCCTCCCTTCTTTGGGCTTTGGACTTGACTTGCTTTTCTTTTTCTAGAAGTTTGAGGTGCATCACTAGGTTATTTATGTGTGTTCTTTCCTTTTTTCTATTTCTTTGCTGATTTTTTCTTTGGTTGATTTGTCTCTTTGTGACAGTGTGTTTTATGGTTCCTCATTGTCTTGGTTACTTTTCACTTGTTGCCAAGACAAAATACCTGATGCCCAAAATTAGGGAAGGAAAGGTTTGTTCTTACAGTTTCTCAGGAGTTTCAGTCCATACTTAAGTTGGCTCCAAGACAGCGTGGCATGGCAGGTCTGCCTTTCATGGCAGCCGCAAGCAGCAAGGAGTGCTGGCGAGCGAGAGAGAGGCAGAAGAGGAGCAAACACGAGGAAGACCCGCCTTCCCTTACTCTGTATGTCGGCTCCACCCCTGGGCGGGGACAGTACTCGCATTGCCAGACAACAAACCAATAACTCAGCCCCATCAAAATTATGAGGACTTGGGGGTACATAGAATATTACCTGATACACCCATTATAACTGTACTATTGTTTATTTGGTTTTTCATGTCTATTAAGATTTGTCTTACATAGTTGAGTGCTCCCATATTAGGTGAATATATATTTATGATTATAATCTCTTCCTCTTGAAGTTTTCCCCTAACAAATATGCAGTGATCTTCTTGATCTCTTTTGATCATTCTCGATTTGAAGTTCACATTGTCTGAAAATATAATAGCTACCCCTGCTTTTTAACTGGGTTCCTGTTGCATGGAGTATTGTTTTCCAGTCTTTGATTTTTAGTCTGTGAGTTTCCTTTTGAGTGAAATGTGTTTTTTGTACACAGCATATTGTTGGATTTTGTTTCTTAACCCACTCTGCTAGTCTGTTTATTTTTATTGGTGAGTTGAGACCATTTACATTGATTGATAGAACTGGTATGTACTGGCTCATCCCTGTCATGATATCTTTCTGTTGTTGGTTTTCTACATTTTCTGTTTGTTTGCCCTGCTTAGTGGTTTCATTTTGTTGCTGTTCTTAAGATTGTAGTTACCTTTGTCACTTTCTAGAGTGTCTTTCAGTACTCTTTGTAGTGTTGGTTTGGTGGACATAAGTTTCTTCAGTTGTTCTTTGTCATGGAAGTATCTTATTTCTCCATCAATTTTTAAAGACAGTTTTGCAGGATACATCAATCTGGGTTGAAAGTTGTTTTCTTTCAGGATTTGAAATACTTCACTCCAAGCTCTTGTTGACTTGAAGATCTGTTTTGAGAAGTCTGCCATGATTCTGATAGGCTTTCCTTCATAGATGATCTATTTCTTTTCTCTGACAGCTTTTAGTATTTTGTTCTTGTGCTGTATTTCTGATACCCTAATTATTATATGTCTGGGTGAAGATTTATTTTGGTTATGGTTAATTGGGGTTCTGTATGCCTCACTTACCTCTTTATCAGATTTGCTTCCCATGTTTGGAAAATTTTCTGCCATTATTTCTGCAAATAGTCTTCACAGGTAATTAGTATTTACCCCTGCTTTATCACTGACACCTATTAATCTTATGTTATTTCTCTTGGCATCATCTTGCATTTGTTGAATTGTTGTTTCCTGGCTCTTCGTTATTTTTAAGAAATCTTTTCTTTCATGACCGAAAGCTTCCATGCTGTCTTCAAGGTCTGAGACTCTATCTTCAACTTCATTCAAGTGGTTTTGCTGACTTTCAATGAA
The DNA here is from genome assembly GCA_004363535.1 of Dasyprocta punctata. Lineage (NCBI taxonomy): Eukaryota > Metazoa > Chordata > Mammalia > Rodentia > Dasyproctidae > Dasyprocta > Dasyprocta punctata. The sequence goes on from RJWM01045896.1 coordinate 9,036, forward strand.
ATTTTTCATTTCCTGGATTTCCCTTTGAATCTGTATCATGCATTCTCTTTGTGTCTTATTTTGTTCATTCAAAGTTTCCATCATTTTCTTATGCTCTTCTTTTTTTTTTTTTGTCTTGATCTTCTTTAGATACACTCAGGATTTCTTTCATAATGATTGTCATTTCATTTTTTAGCTGAGAGATTATTTCTGATTTGAGTTCCTCTATAGCTTCATGGAGTTGTTTTCTTTATTTCATTTGCTATCATTTCAGAAAGCTCAGTTGTGTGATTCCCAGTGTCCTCTATTTCTGTGTCTCTTGGGTTTGTTCTCAGTGGGCTGGGGGATTGAGACTGCCTCTTGGTTTTTTGTTTTGCTGTTTTCTTCTGGGACCTGTGTGGCTGGGCAGGCAGCCACCTGATGGAACTGGAACACTGTGCTGGGTAGAGCTTCAATCCTCCAATATCCCTGTGGCTAGCTGGAGCACACTCCCAGACTATGGTGCTGGATCCTTGTGCTCTGTGATCTGTGAGGCTGGTCATGTGTTTCCCCTGATGTACTTTGTTGGGTTGCGCTGAGATGCTAGGCTGGACAAAGTTTGTATCCTCCCTGTAGCTAGCAGGGTCACACCCCTGGTGCTTGTTTCTGGAGCCTAGAACCTGGCTGTGTAGTGTTCAGAACCTCTTCAACCCAGGTGGCTAACAGAGATGCACCCCTGGTGTGTGTCACTGGGCCTTCTGCCTTACTGGTTGGGGGTTCAAATCTCTGGGACCCAGGTGACTAGGCAGAGTGCACCCCAGAGTGTGGTGCCACCAGGACCTCGAGTCTGGCTGTGAGGAGTTCAGGGCCTCTGGAGCATATGGCAAGCATGGGCGTGCCCCCAACATAAGGTGCTGGTTCCTTGCTCCTTGCTGTGTGGAGTTCACAACCTCTAGGACCTGCTGCACGGCCATACCCCTGAACAATGGAGCTTGTGCCTTGTGTTCTAATGGGCAGAGCTCAAAGTCTCCAGGGCCCTGCAGCTATGCTGGCCACTCCCTGATGAGTGGCTCTGGGGCTCTGGGCTGGGCTGGGCTCTGTACCAGTGAGGAGGCTGAACAGGTCTCCCCCTGATGGATTGTGCTGGGACACTGGGCTGAGCAGAGTTCTATCCTCTGTGAAGCTAGTGAGGTCTCACTCCCAGAGTGTGTTGCTGGACCCTCTGTCTTACTGAGTGGGGGTCAGAATCTCTGGGACCCAAGCTGCTAGACAGAGTGCAACACTGGAGTGTGGCACCACTAGGACCTTGAGTCTGACTGTGAGGATTTCAGGGCCTCTGGAGCCACAAAACCATTTGAATGAAGCAGAGGATAGAATTTCACATCTTGAAGACAAGATTACAGCTAGTGATCATGAAAGAAAAGAACTTTTAAAAATAACAAGGCAGCATGAAATGACAATTCAACAGCTTCAGAATGATGCAAAGAGAAACAGTATAAGACTCATAGGCATCAATGAAGATGCAGAAGTCAATGCAAATGACACAGGCAAACTATTTGCAGAACTAACAGCACAAAGTTTCCCAAACATGGGAAAAGAATCAGATACACAGATGACTGAGGCATGTGGAATGCCAAACAGTCATAACAAAAATAAATCTACATCCAGACATATAATAATCAAGATCCCAGAAATTCAGCATAAAAGCAGAATATTAAGCTGTTAGAGAAAAGGCACAAGTCACCTATCAAGGAAAGTCTATTGGAACCATGGCAGGCTTCTCAGCACAAACCCTCCAGTCAAGATGAGCTTGGAGTGAGGCGTTTCAAGCCCTGTAAGAAAACAATTTTCAACCCAGATTGTTGTACCCTGCAAAACTTTCTTTCAAAATTGATGGAGAAATAAGATACTTTCATGACAAAGAACAACTGAAGAAATTCATGTCCACTATACCAATGCTAGAACACTGAAAGTCATACTAGAGAGAGAGAAAAATGACTACAATTCCCAGAACAATAACAGAAAGAAACCTCCAGACAGCACAAGCAATTAAACAAGGGAGAAAAGCAGGAAACCAACAACAGGAAAATAACATGACAAAGTTGAGCCAGTACATATCAGTTTTATCCATCAATGTAAATGGCCTCAATTCACCTATTAAAAGAAATAGTTTGACAGAATGGATCAAGAAACAGAATCCAACAATATGTTGCATACAAGAAACACATCTGACTCAAAAGGAAACTCACAGACTAAAAGTCAAAGGACGGAAAACCATATTCCATGCAACAGGAACCCAGAAAAAAGTGTAAGTAGTTATTCTGTTTGCAGACAATGTGAATTTCAAACCAAAAAATGATAAAAAAAGAAATAAAGAAGGTCACTACATACTTGTCAGGGGAATAATTCAAGAGGAAGAGCTAATAATCATAAATATATGTTCCCCAAATACAGGAGCACCCAACTGTATAAGACAAATACTAATCAAAATGAAAAACCAAATAAACAACAACACAATTGTAATGGGGGCCTTAATACCCCATTGACACAGAGATAGATCAACTAGACAAAAACTCAGTAAAGAAATAATAGAACTGAATGAAACCTGTGAACAAATGCACTTAGTAGATGTTTACAGAGTATTCCACCCGAAAACATCAGAATACATATTTTTCTCAGCTGCACATGGAATATTCTCTAAAATAGACCATATATTAGCCCATAGAACATGCTTAAATAAGTACAAAGGAGTTGAAATTATCCCATGAATATTATCTGATCATAGTGCATTGAAATTGGAAATTAATAGCAAAAAAAAACCGCAAAACCTACATTAATATACAGAAATTAAATAACATCTTAAACAACCAATGGGCTACAGATGAAATTAAAGAAGAAAATAACAATACCTAAAATTCAATGAAAATGCAGATGCAACATACCAAAACTTGTGGGATGCAATGAAAGCGGTCCTAAGAGGGAAATATACAGCAATACATTGTCATATCAAGAAAACAGAATGACCACACACAAAAAAAGAAAATAGAATGAGAATAAATAAATAACCTCATGCTACACCTCAAGCTTCTAGAAAAGGAGAACAAGTCAAGCCCAAAGATCATAGAAGAGAGGAAATTATAAAGATCAGAGCAGAAATTAATGCAATAGAGGGAAACAAAGCAATACAAAGAATTAATGAATCAAAGGGCTGGTTCTTTGAGAGAATAAACAAAATCAATGAACCTCTAGTCAACCTTATCAAGATAAAGAAAGAAAAAACTGAAATTCATGTAATAGGGGATGAAAAGGGAGAAATTACTATAGATCCCATGGAAATTCACAAGATCATGAATACCTACTTTGAAAATATGTTCTCACATATGGTGGAAAACACAGAGGAAATGGACAAATTCCTAGAAACATATGAATTACCAAAGCTGAACCAAGAGGATATAACAGTTTTGAATAACCCAATATCAGCTACTGAAATTGAAAGCATGATTTAAAACTTACCAACAAAGATAAGTCCAGGTCCTGATGGATTCATGGCTGAATTCTATAAGAAATTTAGAGAAGAT
>RJWM01045897.1:0-12571 GCA_004363535.1 Dasyprocta punctata
TTTCAGGATGTCTCTGTGAAGCTTGCCAGGAGAGACTTGCATCTGAATAAACAGACTGAGCCAAGAAAATCAACCCCACCGAGGCAGCCAGGCAGCAGTCAATCCACTGAGAGTCTGTGTAGAACATAAAGTCAGATCAGAACAAATTTATTGACAAAGACTCACTAGGGAGAGATTGTGCAATTAATGTTATAACTCAAGGAGTGAAAAAGGATTTGCAGCAATGATTTGATTGATCAGGTGAAACATGGGTTAAAGGATGCCCTACTGTGGATAAATTATAAATGCTGGCCCCACGGTGGTTTAATATAGAAGAAGGGATGCAAAGACATAGAAGGATTGGGATATTAGAGCAGATTTATCATTTAGGACCTATTCACCCACACTGAGAGTCCAAAAGACATACCTTTCACCAACACAGTGAGAAATAAATTTGTGTAGAGAGCTCCAGCATCCTTGAAAGCTCAGCAATGACTTTCGCTATAGGCCAGAACTTAACAGTTGGATCTGGAAACATAATGCAATAGGAGTAATTGGATCCTGAGTGACAGAGAACAAGGGTCCACACCTGACTGCCAAAAGCAAGGTGGGTGTGACTACCATAACAGCAGAGTCAAAGAAGCAATCAGAGTAGTGTGACTCCTGCAGAACTATTGGCATTGCGTAGTTAGCCATGGTGATTCTCGAAGTAAAGTAGATAGGACACCTGCTAAATTTTTCTTCCTTGATCTGTACAAGCAGAAATGTTCTAGGTCAAGTGAATTAAAGTCTAACTCTAACTATAATAACAGAGAGTCACAGCCCTTCAATCAACTCCCACACTTGAGCCAGTTGACAGAACCAGAACCTTTTGAATGACGGAGAGGCTGGTCTCCTTGAGGAAGGACCTCTGTACTCCACTGAACATTTATACTGTTAGTTTTTTTCTCACTCTTCCTCCAAAGAGACTTTCAGTCTTTAACCAGCATATCTGTACTTAAGGGGAAAGGAAATAATCAGAATTTGAGGAAATTACTGGGCACTCGTTCTCAACTGGCACTGATTTCCAGGAATCTCACAGTGTTACCAAGGCTCACTGGTATTTGGGGCTTGTAGACAGCCGGTGGGCAGTGTAAGTTCATTGTACCATGGGTCCCTGAATGTATCTTATGTTTATTTGCCCCATTTCTGAATGCTTAACTAGACCAGATATATTTAAAAACTGACATAATCCACACAGAGATTCCATGACTGTGGAGGGAGAGTCATTATAGTGGGACTGACGGGACTACAGAGATTACTGATACCCCAAATTCAAAAGGCACAATTTTATTAAGCCTAAAAGACAGATGGATCATGGTGGATGACAATGGGCTATCATGAGCTTAACCAGGTGATGACTTTAATTGTAGCTACTGTTACCAGACATGGTTTTCACTTCTTGAGTAAAATAACGCATTCCGTGGTACCTGCTATGCAGCTATTTACCTGCCAAATGGTTTTTCCTCTTCATTCTTCTCCGTAAGATCCACCAGAGGCAGTTTGCTTTTCAACGGCAGGACCAGAAATATACCTTCTTGGTCCTATCCTATTTCAGAGGTATATAAATGCTCCTGTACAATCTCATAATTTAGTTTGCAGGGAATTTGATCATCTTCTCCTTCCACAAGATATCACATTAGTCAGTTACGTTCCTGTTATGCTGACTGGACTTAGTAAGCAAGAAGCAGTAACTAATTTCGACCTAATGAGGACACATTTGTGTATCAAAGGGTGGGAAATGAGTTTAGCTAAAATTTAGGGTCTTTCTCCCTCAAGAACATTTCTAGGAGTCCAATGGGGAGAGACATCTCAAGACATTGCCTCTAAGATCAAGGATAAATTGTCGCTTCGCCTTCTTCTACAGTCAAGAAAGAGGCATAATGCCAAATGAACTTCCTTGAATTTTGGAGATAGCATGTTATTCATTAGGTGTTTTATTCCCATTTACTGAGTGATCCCAAAAAGCAACTAGTGAGCCAGGCATGGTAGTGCATTCCTCTAATCCCAGTTCTTGGGAGACTGTGAGTTGGAGACCAGCCTGGGCTACGCAGAAGAGAAATCTCTGCAACAGATTCAGGCTGCTGCACACGCGGCTCTGCCACTGGGCCACGTGACCCAACAGATGCAATGGCACTGAATTATCAACTGCTATTACTACTTGGAGCACTGGCAGTCCCCTAACGATGAGTCACAGTATAGGCCTTTAGGATTTTAAAGTAAAACTCCCTCATCATCTGCAGATAACTGCTCTGAAAAGGTCTTAACCTGCTACTGGGCCTTAGTAGAAACTGAATATTTGACTATGGGTCACCACGTTGCCATGGGACCTGAACTGCCCATCATGAACTGGGTATTATTCAATGCACCAGGCCACGATGGTGAATATGAGCAGCAATATTTTATCACCAAGTAAAAATGATATCTAGTGATTAGACCCAAGAAGGCCCTGAAGGCACAAGCCAATTATGGAAAGAAGTGGTTCAAATGCCCACTGTTCTGGATCCCTGCATTCTGTCTCCCAACCTGCACTTTGGATTCATGGAATTTTTCCTACAGTTAACAGAAGACAAGGTTTCTCTTGATTTGCAGATGGCCCTCTGTGAGGTCAGACAGCATCTGAAAGTGGGCATTTGAACCACTTCTTTCCATATTTGGCTTGTGCCTCCACATGATGGAACTGCTATCTCTATCTGAAGAGCAGAGGAGAAGCTGAAAGTACAGACTGACTATCTCATCCACTTTTTTGTATTCATCTCACAGAGGCCTCCAAGCAAAACTGCTATCTCTATCTGAAGGGCAGAGGAGAAGTTGGATGTTCCCAGGGACAAAAACTCCACCCTCTGTACTTGTGCATTTTTCTTGGAAGCGTCTTTTCCTCCCTCTTATTCTCATTTTTCTTCTCCTGCTCGTATCTTTGAGTGGATCCTGGATAGATTTTTCTCATCATTCACCACCGAAATAGTTCAGTTTTTCCAGATATTTAGCTAGCTGGGCAGCCTAAATTGTATTTGTTTCTTTAAGGGGCCAGCCTCCCTCCATAGTGGCCAGGCAAGCCTGCTTCAACAAAAATGCCCCCTTTGGATTCCTGCCCTGCTATTTGGAAACAAACTTTCTTGTAGTTAGCACATGCCTCATCCTCCGGCTCCTGCAGCCCAGAGACACAGATTTTGCACGGTAGAATGTGACCTTTTGTATCATGAAATATACTTTTGCTCTGGCTGTTTCTGAGATAAACAGCAGCAATATTTTTTTTCTCTGCTTCTTCATAAGACTTTGCTGCTAGATCTTCACTGCTTTGGAAAGTCCTTTCATCTACTTTATTATTCGGAGCTTAACTGTCTTCTGCTCTTACTAAAAATAGCTTTAGTGTTTTTGTTTCTCTTTTTCCTCTAAGTTTTTGGATGATCTCCAGAAAAAGTCAGAAATGCCAATTCTGTACCACTGTCCTGAAATAAGATCTCTCTATCTTGAATTTAAACACTTATTGCTCTGCTTTTTACATCTTTCACTCTCAATTCTTTTTCTTTGTAGTATTTTTGTGCTCAGTTTCATCTGAATGGGTGACTATCAGTCATCTCTTTTCCTTATTTCTCCTCGTGATTTTTCACTTTTTTTTTGCCTGTTCTCTGCTTCATGTAGATATTCCTAAAATATTTCCAATTATACTATCATCCTTCTCTATGATTTTATGTTAATTGCCAATGGAATCAGTTTCTCCAGCAAACATACCTGAGAATCCTGGAGTCATATTTGTTGCCTCTTTTTGCCCATTTTGTATTCAAAATATATTTTACCCTGTTATCTTCTTACTTTCATGGCTAACACCCTAGTCTGGACCCCACACCTGGATTATTCTTGGTTTTCTCACCCAAGTCCATTTAATCTATTTACCACAGAGAATTAGCTTTCTTCAGTGTATCTGGTAATGTTACTAGATGCAGTTAAAGGTTCAGTGATGCCATCAAGTACCCTAGTTCTTTTTGGCTTCCTCTTCTGTAACTCATGGTGTTCTGCCTTTCTTTCTCTGACTGCCTCTCTTCATACAAGACCCACCACAGTTCCACACACCCTATTTAATGCACAGTATCTAGAAGTACAGACTGACTATCTCATCCACTTTCTTGTATTCATCTCACAGAGGCCTCCAAGCAAAACATCTTCACTTATCAATATACAGTCCCAGTCCTAATTCACCACTACTGTAAATGGTCAAGATTCTCTCCTGAATCATGGATATATTTACCCTGTATGGAACCAGATATCAGAATAAAGTCAGGATTTACTAGTAATACAATCACAGGGAATTAAGAACCAATAGTGTTTGCATACTGTATTATGCATTAAAATTTAACAGTTTTTTTTTGTTTAAACTCTTTTAAATGACTGTTTCATGATTTCATATTTTATCAGTCATTGCAACCTCAAACGTATTTTAAGTTGCTAGGACAAAAACATAAATGTTGGTGAAAGGAAATGCCAATGCAGCAAATGTGAAAATAATGTATGTGGGTTGAATGCATGAAGACTAAAGAACATTTGCATAAGTGAGGTCAAATTTAATAATTATGCATCAGTTCTCCTTCATGAAATATAAAGGTTCTTTACAATTGGAGACCATTAAAAGATTATATCACCCACCAAAATGCTTAGTAAATGTGTTTTTCTCAAAATAAGCCCTCAAAAAATGTTGAATGGATAGGAAAAGGATGAATATATCGTAGACAAGAACATATAAAGTGATACACAGAGCCAGCTCTTTTGCTCTTCTCAAATGGATAAGAAATAAAGTCTTTCTGGAAAAGAAAAGAATTTGGATGCCATTCAGTCATTTTCTCTTTCACATCTCAAGCCCACTAGGTAAGAGTCTGGCTTCAGTGTAAGAAGGTTCCGTTCACTGTGCAGGTAACCACCTCCTTGGGAGGAGGCCCTGTATTAATATAACCCTAGAAAACAAATAAATAATTGTACCCAGAGCCTGCAATGTTATCTCACTGGCAAATCATCATGCTGTGTTCACAGCCTGTGGGGTATGAGTATCAACAAACGAATTTTCCAATTCTCACAAATGAGGCCACCTAATGGTCAGATTTATATCATCGCCTTTATTTTGATTTTTATTTGTACTAGCACATGTTTGCAGTACATAATGATTATACTCACCCTTTTAACTTGTGCTCTCTTAATACATCCCACCATTAAAAGGGACCATACGTGCAAAAGCTCCAGACTTGTGGAGTCAGGGACACCCAGACTCTACGAGTCACGCAATTTAGAGCTCACCATGAAACCAGGTTTCAGCCCCTGTGGAGGTGGCCGAGGGGGCTTTGGTGACCATGGAGGTCGTGGTGGAGGCCGAGGCTGCTTTGGCGATGGCTGAGGTCGAAGTGGCGGAGGTTTTAGAGGCCGTGGCCAAGGAGGAGGTGGCGGCAGAGGACGAGGTGGAGGCTTCCAGTCTGGTGGCAGCTTCCGTAGTGGTGGCCAAAGAGGAAAAAGGGGAAACCAGTGCGGGAAGAATGTGGTGGTGGAACTTGGCCGGCACAAGGGTGTCTTCATTTGTCATGGGAAGGGAGATGCACTGGTCACCAAGACTCTGGCCCCCAGCGAGTCTGTTTATGGAGAAAAGAGTGACTCCATTTCCGAAGGAGATGACAAAATTGAGTACCCAGCCTAGAACCTCCTCCGCTCCAAACTGGCTAGGGTGATCCTAGGTGGTGTGGACCAGATGCACATCAAACCCAGGGCCAAGGTGCTGTACCTCGGGGCGGCCTCTGGTACCCCAGTGTCCCATGGCCCCGACATTGTAGGCCTGGATGGTCTCCTCTATGCAGTTGAGTTCTCCCACCATTCTGGCTGTGTTCTTATCAACTTGGCCAAGAAGAGGACCAACATGATTCCTGTGATTGAGGATGCTCCATCCCTGCACAAATACTGCATGCTCATGGCAATAGTGGGTGTTATCTTCGCTGACATGGCCCAGCCAGGTCAAACCCAGATCGTGGCCTTGAATGCCTGCACCTTCCTACCTGATGGAGGACACTTTGTGATTTCCATCAAGGCCAACTGCATTGACTCCACAGCCTCAGCTGAGGCCATGTTTGCTTCTGAAATGAAGAAGTTGCAGCAGGAGAGCATGAAGCTGCAGGAGCAGCCAACCCTAGAGCCACCGGAGAGAGACCACGCTGCGGTGGTGGGTGTGCACAGGCCGCCTCCCAAGGCAACGGGAACTGAAGCGCAAAGCTGTGTGGATTCCCAGACAGGTGTGTTGCTACTATTTGTTGCACATGTGTGATTTTTCCTATTAAAAGACTCATCTGCTAAAAATAAATAACTAAATAAATAAAAGTAAAAAATAAATTTAAAATAAAAGGGACTGCTATCATCAATTCTCATTCCTCCCTGGAAACATTGTAAATAAACTCTAGAAAGCTGTTTGGTTGTGTGTATGCGTGTGTATATGTGTGTGTGTGTGTGTGTGTGTTACTGGGAATTATATCCAGGGCCTTCGAACTGAAATACATCCTCTGCCCATTTTAAAAAAGTTCTTTATTTTAAGACAGAGCTTCACTGTCATTAAATTGCCCAAGCTGGTTGTCACTTACAATCCTCCTGCCTCGGGCTCCCAAAGTGCTAGGATTACAGGCATGTTTCAACACACCGGGCCTATCTGGATTCTTGAGACTGTTACAACAACACTTTTGGAATCCAAATCTTTCCAGGCCCTACAAAGTAACAGAAATGATAACCAAGTTGGCTTTCCCTGTTCATACAGGAACCTTCCCTACCATCAAGTATCCCTCAAGCCTTTCAGGGTGTATTTAAGGATAACCAGTATTTCTCCAATAAAACCCTGTCCTGTCAGAGACGAAACCAGTTTTCCTTGATTTTCCCCACCCTCCCCACCATCCCAGACATCATGGACTCTGAGCCTTCTCTGTGCCCTGAGCAACCATCAACAAATCTAGTAGAAAACTCTTAGCCTAGGGAAGGGCTGCCTCCCCTTTCTCTGCTCTATGTCATACTTCTCAATCTGAGCCCCAATCATTGTCGTTTCTGCCCGCATCCCCCAGACTCTCCTCCAGAACACCAGTACCTGCATCTTCCATCTACAGTAGCTCCTCCTCCCACCGGTCCCAGATTCCAGCTCACAGTGCCTGGCAGAAAACAGACATTGTACTTTCCTCTCTCCCACTCTTGGCCAAATACTCAGAGTTCCCTCTGTGTGTTGGTATCCTCTTGAGGCTGTAACAAAGTAGTGGTTTAAAACAATCACTGCGGTTCTATAGGTTGGGAGTACAAAATCAGCTTCACTGGGCTGAAATCAAGGTAACTTGGCTCAAATCAAGGCATCTGCAGGCCTGTTTCTTCTGGTAGCTCTTGGGGAGAATTGTTTCCTGGCCTTTTCCAGAGCCTAGGGGCTGCCTGCATTCCTTGGCTCATGATTCCTTTCTCCACAGTCACAGCCAGAAGTGTAGCATTTTCCCCCTTCTCTGATCTCCCCATCCCTGTTCCATCTTCTCACTGTCTCAAACACATCTGTTCCTCTCTTCTAAGGCCCCTTCTGATTACATCAGCCCCATCTGGATAATTCAGGATCATCTCTTCATCTCAAAATCCCAAACTAAATTCCCTCTGCAAAGCCCCTGTTACCCTGTAAAATAACCTATTCACAGGTTCTGGGGATTAGGATTTGTACATTGGTGGGGTGGGGCGGTGGAGGGGACGCACACTACTCAGCCTATTGTACTGGCCTTTGGCAAAATCCAAACACCTTCACCAAAAAAGGTGGAGGGGGGGAGAAAGAAAAAAGATAACTGAGTATTTCAAGATCCACCACTATTTTTGTCAAACACTTACCAACATGATTAAGTTTGAAATAAACTAACTGTTGTAGTCAGGGGTTACAGGGAGAACAACTGCATACAGGACACAGAATTTGTAATACTGTTTTATAATAGTCACCCAGAATTATACACAAGAAAGTGCAAGAAAATCTGTCCACAACACTAACACCCAGGATATTCAGCCAAGGGCCTGAATTCCATAGCAATGTCTTGCAAGAATCCAGCTAAAGACCCAAAATGCATGACAATGCCTCCCACAAATCCAACTGGAAATCTAATAAGGATTCATGCCAGTATGTTTTACGATTCTGTGCTGGGAAGGCCAAAGGTCAGCGGTGGGACTAAAAAGTCTATGCCAGCGGGGTGAAGGAGCTGTGCAGTGGGTTGAGGGTTCTACATAGGAGCCAAGAAGTCATGCACAAAACAAGAAGCGGGGCTGCCCTGAAGAGCACCACAGCCATCCTCAGCGGCAACGAGGTCCCGCGCTCCTCCGATGATGAAAACCATCAAGTACAGGTCAGGAAGCCCAGCGTGACAAGCTTCTCCAGCACACAGCTTCCCCTCTGGAGCCAGGAAGCGATGTACAATGTGAGGAGCAGAGCTCCCGCAACGTGAACCACAGCCACTCTCATTGATGAGGTCCCAAGCTCCTCCAATGATGATGGCCGAATCCATATTGGGGAAGCCAGCATGACACACACCTCTGGGAGAACCATCGGCTCGAACAGCAACTCTTAAAAGAACCCACAATGCCTCACTGTTCTTCTCCACATCTCTATTTATGCTGGCAACTTTCTTCAGGTGGGCCATCTTTACTCAACACCACGCGGATGTACTTCAGCTGGTGCTAAGCTGACCACCAGTTTTTAATCCATAACACTAACACTAACTGTAACCTAAGTACCATTTGTCTATAAGTGCTAAAAGTCCCAGAATCAAGTTTTAAATAAAATTTACTCAAACTCTCATATTACCTACAGTCAGATATCCATTATCCCTCCCAGTTTCGCAAGTATTCTTGGGAGGTGGGTTTGCATTTCTCCTGCTCATTGCTAGCTCTGATTTCTTGCTTTCGCAGCATTCAAAATCCCACTCTATATCTCCCCTTTTGAACTTCTCCCACATGGCTCTGTGGACTGCACTCACCTAATCCAAACTCTTAACATGGTTGAAGACAGGAAGTCTTAGCAGCATAGTATAGTGTAGAAAATATCCTAAAAGGATCTAATTTCAATTCATCCAGGCCAAGAACTTTACCTTTGCCACCCAAAGAGCCTTTCTGGGTATTATGCTTTAAAAAACAAGCAAACAAACAAACTCAGTTATCATTCTATGAAATAGGATATTTCACACTTGCTCATGAACTCTTTTCTGATACACGGATATTTAATAACTTCATTTATTGGACCCTGCTCAAATTCTATTCTCTGTACTAAAGGATTTTTATGCATTGTCAGTTAGTTCTCAAAACAATCTTATGAGGTGGTCCTTATTACTACCATATGTATCTATGAGACAGATGAAAATTTTAGACTCATGCAAGATAAGTAGTTTTCCCAAGGTCAGTCAACTAATAAAGGACTGAATGTATAGATCACTGAGCACAATGATTGCATAAAAGATAATGTGGGCCCTGTAGAACTTTCCAGTCCCATACAAAGATCTCTAGGACCCAGCTCACACAATCGCAATGTGACCATCAGGGAAATGGACACTGTGTAAACTGGGACACTCTCGTATTGTTGGCTTTCTCCCAAGGTCACAGACTTCTACACACCTGAAAGGAACAGTGTCATCCAGGCCCACTCCTGTACACAGAAGGTGGATGCAAGTGAGCTGGGACACTGGGCTTCTGTGAGATATCCCCTCTGGGAACTCACTTCTGTTGGAATCTCATTATTCCCATCACCGACTCCTTCTGGAATGAAGCTGACCCCTGTTGACTTCACTCTCTGTGACATGAGATTAGAACTACCTTCTACCCAAGACAACATCTGAGGACAAACATTTGGTCAGAGTACTTGCCTCCTTCATTCTCTGATCTTGAGAGAAACCCTTACATCTCTGTTTCCATTTGCAACAATTCCTTCCTGCCTTGTTCCAGCCTCAGTGATTCTACAGAAGATACACAGGGAGCCATGGAGCTCTCCATGGGCGTCCTTTCGGGAAGTAGTTTGGAAGAGTGCCTTGTGCAACGCAAGCGATGTGAATGAATGAATGAATGAATGGAGTCCTCTTATGAACTGAATTTGTTCATATATGGAATTGTAAAAAAGAGAAATCATAAAGATACATTCTTTCACTACAATATAAATAAATTATTTGGCAGCAACACTTCTCATACTTAAACTCCTCATATTAAAGGAAGGATGACTGATTATCTGCTTTGAGAGGAGTTTATTTTATAACCCAAAGCAGATACATAATAACACTTCCTCTTCCTGACACAGTCATTCTCTTGAGACTAAAGAGAAATACTTTAAATGAGTATATTCCCAATTCACCGAGGAACAAAGTGGAACAAATCCCTATCACTTTATATCAAACTAAATTTATCATTTTCCACTTCCACTGCCATGACCTCTTTATCTCTTTCTCTTCTCACCCCCTAGAGGTTAAGATTAGTCAACTGTCAAGTCCAACAAACACTTAACATTAAAAAGAATGGAAAATGCTTTAATATCATAAGGTCACAACTATACGAGAAAGCTTCACAACTATATGGGCAGAGCCTGGAAAAGTAACATAAGACGCAGTTCAATAATATTTACCTGGCAAACACTATGACCCATGCATTTTTCTAGATGATGCAATTACAAACAAAGATCAGTCCCTCTCCAAGGGAAGTCTGAAGTCCTGTGTCATTTATGTAAATTGCTGCAATCTCATTTGATAAATTAACACTGGGGTCACTTGTCTGTCCTCAGTTTAGAAGATGCCATGTATCCTGGGAGGAAAACTACTCAGACATCAAAAGCCCATGTTTGTGGGCCTCCTCGGAATGCAAAGAATGGCAACTAAAGGACAGGTGGGAACTGAGACTATTACTGGGGTGGAAAAGAAGAAGACTTTGTTTCGTTTTGCTTTGTATTGCTTTTTTCTAGTGTGTGGGAAGCAGCAAATATCCTCTTTATATGGTAACCAAAAGCTCAGTATCCCTTTCTCTGCAACACAATAGCAAAGGTTCTATTGAAAGAGCTGGGTTTTCCACTGGACCTGTCAGGCTGGGAGCTGGGATGGTTCGCAGAGCCTGCTGTCTCCACCAGATGTTGTGCTGGTGTCTTGTCCCAGGTGCATGAAACACCTTCTCCCAAAACCAGTCCCAGGAAGGGTCAGTCAGAGATGGAAGTCTGTCATTCCTCTCCTAGCACCCAAACAGCAAAAGCTTATTTTAATCCTCTCAGCAAGGCCAAGACCTGAGAAGGTATTTTATCCTCTGAGAAGGTAATGCACTGCCCTTCGCTCCTTCTGAAACTCTACTTCCAGATAGATACAAGCTTGCAAAAGTGGTGAAAGGCAAAAAGTGTGTTAGGTTAACCTGTTTAAAAATCTGTTAAACGCATGTGCATGTGTGTGTGTGTGTGTGTGTGTGTGTGTAAACCTCTTGGCTGAATATAGAGATTTAAATTATGCCATTCAGTTGTCCCTCGTCTGCCTGTATGTCTTGGTCTGCTTTCTTAAGTGAGAAGATCGGTCTAAGCCTCCCATCCCCTTCTCCTGAGGTTTCAGGTTTAGAAGGTCCATAGCAAACTCAAATGTTCAGCAAGAGAAAGATCCTTCCTGTCTATAAAAAGAACTCTAACGGGCTCTGTTAGTCCCATATCAGTTCCTAGACTACAACTGGGTGCAGGATGAGAGGGTACTTAGCCAAAACAGCTTGGGTCATGGCTACTGATAAGACGCAAAGAAGGTGACTTTAAACTACATTAGGGAAGAGGCAAGAATTGCTAAAAGGAGAAGTTGCTTAGCAAACAAAAATTTAATTTTTTTTTATTTTAAGGGAACATGTATCCACTACACCAGAGGAGAATAGTCAGGCTGGCTTCCAAGGTTCTGCCCCGAGGTAGACAGTAACTTTGATAGAAATTGCAGAGATCCCAGTCAAGCCCACATGGAGAGATTTTTAAATGTTAAATTTAAGGTGCTTATACGTGTAGAACATTACAATGAGGTGATTTCTTGGGGAAAAAAAAATTCATCAGGAGCACAGAAGAAAAGGTGTATGTTTAAAATACAAAATTTAAAATGTAAGACTGACTCAAATTAGGGTACATCAGGGTGTGAATTAGGACTTCCGGTACAATTCTTAAGTGGGAAGTACTTTAGTAAAAAAATAATCAACAATGCATTTTGCATATTTTGAAAATCTCGATATTATCAAGGACCCCAGAAACCGCACCTCCTCCAAACGCCCTCTGCTTGGCCTCGGTTTGGGGTCCCTTTCTCAGAGTCCAGCAGGTTGCAACACCATGGCCTGCGAGCCTCCTACTCTTGGGTGGTGGTGGTGGGAGAACTACAGTTCCCGGCGTGCCTCGCGAGGGGCGGTGTGGGTGGACTACAGTTCCCGGCGTGCCCCGCGAGGGGGTGGGGCAGTGGGAGGAGCTGCCGCCGCGAGAGCGGTCGGGCGGAGAGCGGGAGGCGTCGGCTGAGTTGGCGGGGGACTAGCTCCCGGATGTGGAGAAGCTGGGGAGAAGGCGTGGGAGGAAGAT
>RJWM01045898.1:0-12571 GCA_004363535.1 Dasyprocta punctata
GCGACAGAGAGATACCACCGAGCAGGGCAGACAAATGAATAATCCATTAACGGGATTTAAGTCCAGTATTGTTTTCAATGAGCTGTTTAGTTTAATCCTATTCAACCTCGACCGGCCTATCTTCATCATAAATGATGACAAAGACAGCTATTGTAAAGATAGCAAAATTTATAAGGGTAGCCTTCAGTGATATATGATCACTCTGAATATTTTTGTATAATTAATTTTTATAATTAATTTATTATCATTAAAGGCAAAACAGAGCTGTCACTTTGAAAAGCAGTTTTGCAAAGTGGGATATACAAGGCATAGCCATGCAGTTAAGAATTTTTAACAGAGTTTGCATATTATAATTTCATGACATAATTACAGTTATTTAATATTTATGTAAGTTTTTTATAGTATGAGAAATTATGCACATATACGTTCTTGCATTGGAGAGTAAGTGAGAGACAGAACATCTCGTGTCCATTCTATTAAAGTAACCCACTCTCGATCTTTTTCTGTTTTTTATTTTTTTCTTGGAGTTTCATTAGTACATGCTTACAGTGCGTAATGCTTACATTCACTGGAGGGGATTGATACATGGACATAACACATTTCACTTCCCTCCCTTCCCTTGCCTCCCTCTCTCCTCCTTTTACTTTACCAAAATCAAACTCATTTTTTTTTATCTTACAAGACCTTATAAAGTTAATTATCTTATATACAGATTGAAAACCAGACTAACAGGCCAAAGAAAATAAATAATATGTAAGACAATTGTATTAAGTCAGTGTACACTTTTAGATACCTTGTCCGCAATGGATTATAATGTCCTTTATTTTCTTTCTTTTTCCTATTATCTGTCTTTTATTTCATATACATATATATATATATATATATATATATATATATATATATATATATATATATATGAGAGACAGAGAGAGGGCGAGAGAGGGAGAGAGAAAGTTTTTATATAAGAAAAACCTGCTCTTTCATGCATCACTAGTCTTGTCAGGTGATTGTCAGCACATTGAAAGTTAGGAAACCCAGTGAGCTGCTGTATTTCCCCCTCTGTATAAGCAATAAAGTGGAAACATAAATTGTTTTCTTGCTTACTAGGCAATGCCCAGGATCCTAGTTAGCGTCGGATTCTCAGAAACCTGTCAGCTTAGCCCAAACAGCCCCATGATCCTTGTGCAGGCACAGTGCTTGTCATGAAGGTTTAAGAAATTACTCAAACTCAGTCTTTTGGGAGAGAGAGGTGGGCTATGGGGTTCAGCACGCTTACTTCAGGATTATTTAGAACAACCAAAGACAATCTTTTAGATGTTTCTCTAGGGATCTTGGCATTTGTGCTCTTTTCTAGGTTTGTCAAAAGGTACTGATCTACAGGAATTCTCTAGTTTATCAACATCAATAGCATGTGAAATAGGTCTTTTGGTGTTCTCTGGATTTCTTGATGGAATTATAATCCAAATTTCTTATGAATATTAAATTGCATACAAAAGAACAACATAATTTAATTTAATCAAAATGAGTAATATAACTAGTATATAAATATCTTCAGCTTCTGACAAGTCCCAGTGCAATTATTGTTTGAGAGGATGTGACAAAACTAGAACTCATATGCATGTTGCTGAGAATGTGAAATGTAACTACCATGGAAAGCCATATGGAATTTCCTCACACAAGTAGAAATAGAAATATAATATGATCTTGCATTCACTTCTAGGTCTAGATCCAAAGACACTGAAATCAGAGTCTTTAAATGGCAACAAGACTCTCTTGTTCATTGTTACATTATTCACAGAAGCTGAGACATCAAAAGCTCTGAATATCCAAGACAGTGAGTGAATAAAGAAAATGTGATATACGGATCCTTCTTGGCATATATAGGATTAATTTCTAACAAATTCACCATTATTTTAAAATAGTGTGGAGTAAGAAAAGTACATTTAGTACACCTAACTTATTACTCTAACGCCAGGCATTGCTGTACAGTGTAGAGTTTCTGATGTTAATTTTCATGATTGTGAGATTGAATGAAAGCTGAGCCTGGTTGTACCATAAAGTATAAACCATACTATATGTATCACTAAAGCAGGGAAAGATAAACGTCAAACATCTCAAGGATTTTATCTACTGAGCACATATGACCATCATGTCAATGTAAAGTTGAAAAATTAGAGAGTTGTACCATCATTAGACACACAAACAATGGAACAGTATTCAGCCTTCAGAAAAAGACTTGTGTCATATGCCACAATATGAATAAATACTGATATTATGCTAGATGAGAGAAGCTAATTATTGAAGAACAAATACTTCGTGGCTTCACTTACATAAAATATCTACGATGGTCAAATTCAATAAAAGAAAGTACAATTTTTATGGGACTTATCAGCAACTAGGAGGTGGTGTAAATGGAATTATTCTCTGTGTATAATGGTTTACTCACATAAAATAAGTTAATTTTATTTTTTCTCTGTAGTAATTTGTTTGTAATTAAAATTTCTGCATTGTTTATTTAAAATTTCTTTTAGCTAGCAATTTTTATATTTAACTGTTTTTATCAGAACAAAATTTTTAAAAGAAAAAATAGTCTCTATAATTTCACTCTTTTCTTTTAAATTACTAAACATTATGCATGAATTGTATAACATGTTCCAACTGTATATCAGTGTCTTCCCATATCATTGGTACTTAACTTTTAATGAGGTTTAATCTAAATTGTATGTTCATCATTTCATACAGCAGTCTTGCTAGGTTGTGGTAATACAGGCACTTTAATTTCTGTAGCATATTCCTTTTGATAAAGGCATTGTTATCTTTACCCCAGTCATGAAAAGCTATTACACTTTTATCATAGTAGTTACACATTTTCATATTATTAATCCTGTTCACAAGTG
Organism: Dasyprocta punctata; assembly: GCA_004363535.1. NCBI lineage: Eukaryota > Metazoa > Chordata > Mammalia > Rodentia > Dasyproctidae > Dasyprocta > Dasyprocta punctata. The sequence continues at coordinate 2,898 of RJWM01045898.1, forward strand.
TATTTCTATTACTAGATTACATTCTGCATTTATGTGACTTGCAACTTCTTTTCAATAACTTGTCACTTTTCATTGGTCTTTAGGAAAAAATAGATCTTAAAAAGCATTTTAGTAAAGTTACAAACTAAACATCGAGGCAAATGACATTGCAATGCAATAGCAAGTTATGACAGTTGATCAGCTAGAATCTATTCTGTATCCTTGTGGATAGTAAAGACAGCTAGAAAACTGAAACAAACCAAAGCTCAAATGCTAACTATTCCACATATGAGTGGTTCCAAAGATTGCTTTAGCCATTTCCAAGTAAATCAAGGATTCTGTCAGCATTGGAAAGCTCTGCAAAACATTCCTGGAAAATAATCCAGGTTCTTTCATGTATGGTTAGCAGGTTCCAACAACATATGGACAGTTACAAATTATTCCTAAGCTTTAATTTTTAAAGCACTTCAATGACTGTGTTCAGATACAATTTTTGTTTCAACATTTTGTTTTCTACATGGGCTCAATAGTGCTAATTCACAACATCGAAAAGAGAAAAATAGCAGAGGGGTAAACTATGTTCTTTTATTACACAAAATTTAACACACAAGACCATTTTAGGACACTAGCCATGACACTGAAAAGGTTAGTGCTACCAAATTTTAGAAAAGGAAATATTCTTAGAAAGGAGATTTAGATTGTGTCCAAAATGGCAAGTTAGGTAAAAATTCCCTGCCCTCCACCACCCACTTCCCTTTGAATGGTCCTGCTGAGACTATAATTTTTAATGAAAGTGTTTCTGTTTTCGTAGAAAACAATGGTCACAATAACTTTGATTGGCAGAAAATAAATAACTTCAAAAGGAAGTGAAAAATAAAAGATAAGTGTTTACTAATAGGTTCATAGTAGAAAAACATAAGCCGTAGGTGTAATACAACCTACATCATAATAATGTACATATGAATGGCATTTGATTTTACAGATCGAGTCAAACCAATGTGGCTTCTAATGGTTTATTTTTAATGCTTAATCTGTATAAAACCCAAAAGCACAGGCCTAACTACATACCTCACCAGGTATTCTTGATGTCACCACCAGTCTCCAAAGTGTCATTCCTCCCCTTTGCCTTCATATAAGGTAGTGACAAACCTATGGCACACATGTCACAGTGGCCCGTTCTTACCACTGAAAGCCCTAAAACCTTCACCGTAACTGATGGAAGGGAAGAAAGGAGGATAATTTTCTTGCCTATTTTCCCCTTTTCTCTAAAATGTCCCTCCTGGCCATAAAATAATGTCATAATGTATTAGTGTATTGACTTCGCTTATATAAAAGGCTACAGTCATTCCCACTCTTCCCAATGAAAGCAAATGTCTTCCCTAAAGTGGTCCATTTCTTGTCCGTTACTCTGCAGTGCTATTCTCGACAAAACAAAATAAAATAAGATCCCCGGCAGTACATTTTCTTCACGTAGCCTGTGCTTTTTCTACCCTCTAGAGCATTGTCTCCTTATGTTTCCAAGTGTAAGTCCCAATTTTCATATAAGTGAGCCAAAGAAAAATCTATCACGTCTGTAATAACACAGAAGTGTCTGTCTTCTTTCTCTGATTATATATTCCGAAAATAAAAACACACAGTACGGTCTACAAACGCTTCCATGTGATCTAATATCTGACTGGTGATTTGGGATATTCACACTGGCTACCATTTGAGCTTCTTACCTGGGTTACTTTGCGGGACTGAGTGAACAAGGGTGATGTGTTTCAATTAAGGTAGTTTGGTGTTCAGCATTAATATGACTTGCAAAATATGTAATGTTATCATTGTTTCAACTGACATATTTTTCCTAGATTTTCATTTGTCTTTTTATCTTTAATGATTCTAATATGATCTAATAGTAACTGCCTTCTAGGTCCTTAACATAAAAACGTAAGGTAAAAGTTCTTCTTTGTATCTCTATATCTCAGTAAAATGTTTTTCTGAATAATTCTTTATCTCAAGGACAGTTTTTTTCTTTTGTTATAGCTGATATTGATTTTGATTGATTTGTTGAATGGACTGGCTTTACTGTCATCTGCAGAGCTCTGTTCAGCTCCATGTTCATTACTGGTGTTTCTGTGGATACTAATCTGTCTTTGTATGTATATTTTGGTTATATGGGAGCTGATTTTAATTTATTCACTTCTGCAAATTTCTTTATCTTCACTTATTCACATCCTATTTATTAAAATACAGTATATTCGGTGGTCCTGTGGTTTTAAATGACATGTGAATGTGGGGTGTACATAATTCATCTCATAGAAAGTCCCAACAATGTTAATCTAAAGACAATTTATATTGGCAGATGGAGAATAATTTTCTGTAGTGTTTTTTGCAATGCAATCAGCATAAATCCTTTGCTTTTTTTGCAGTAAAATAATATTTCCTTATTTCATTTTAAGTTTTGTTAAAATTTTAACTTTTTGTCTTGGAAATTGATAAACAAATGTCATGCATTAGAAATTGTACAGGAAAACTACAAACTATTCCATAGAGACAAATTCTTTGTTATAATTAACTTTTAAAACGATACCTTAACTTGTCACTTTATGAATGGCTACGTGTCCATAGCCTACCACTAACCAGAGCTTCTCTGTTCAAGGTTGTTTCCATGCTCTGGATAATAATGTGACTACTGGGCCAGGGACAGAGCTCAGCAGTGCCTGCCTGGCAAGTGCAAGGCCCTGAGTTCAATTCCTGTTACAAAAAAGAAAAAAATTAAAGTTTGCATTTATTTATGAAGATTTTAGTATACACCAGAGAGATAATAAAAATATAATACATTTTAGTCTTCACAGCCAAGGAAGTCTTCTACAAAATAATTGTGCTTTTCATCAAGAAGCTATGGAGATACATTGTTCTTATTATACTCTACAGATGAAAGAAAAGAAGTTCAGATGTTTAAGTACTTCTCCATTATATAATTACATAATTTTGGAAATTCATTTTAATCCAGATTTCCCTTGAGAACTTCTATGCACAGGTATGGTGCAAAAGATGTTTCAACGATTAATTTCTAGCACACTTTGAACACATCCTTCAAAATTGTATTAAATTGACAAATATATTTTTAAGAGATGCCACAGTTTAGATCTAGCTATTTCCTTTGTGCTATTTCTTTCTTCATTTTGCAAAGACATCCACTTTGTGCCTTTAGCCATCAATCACTAGAAACCAAAGTTCCTCTTTTGCTGAAAGAAAACAATAAAAACACTTGAGATACTTTACAGAATTCAGATATTGGAGCGTTCTGCAATTGCACTATCATATTAAATTCTTTTTTTTTTTTTCAGTATCTATCTAGGAGGCCAATTTAGATTCAGTGATTGGGGTCACAACCTATGTCTGGCTGGCTCTGTCCCTTTTCTCTCTTCTTTTTTCACACAGTCTTTAGTGGTCAAGAATAATTTAGTGGTGTTTATACCTTATTTGTCATTACTAAAACTAATCCAAATTGAGCATTTCTTTTTATTAGGATATGTTTAAGACACATAATAATTACATTTATTTTAGGGAACTTCACCTTCATCTAGTTCTACCATTTTTTTTATTGACTAAGATTTATTGTCATGTGCTGAGTCTGTTCTTTAAAGCTAATTCCTACACCTAAGTTTTTAATTAATTTTAAGATACATTAATATCACCAAATATACTTTTCATATATCATTCAGCATGTTTTATTTTTAATGAAATTGAACGTGTATATCCATATTTTCATCAAGCATTTCTTCGGTAGGCTTGCACGTTTCAGTGTATAATTGCCAGTTCTGCTAGTCCTGAAATAAAAAAAACAAAGTTTTATAATGTTTTGATCTGGTCAAAATACTCTGTTTTAACTATATATGGAGCCAATGATAACTCCTCAGCAGAACTGGAAGCTGACGTTTGTGACTATAAGGAATGTATTAATGTAAAATTTCCTAAATATAGATGTGCAACATATATTCTAAGGAAATTGTATGATTATAAGTAGCAATAGTTGAAAAATTCATATATATAAGTTTTAACAAAAAGGCACATGATATAAGCAAATTAACATAGTTGTTGATAGCATCCTATATTTGAGCTATAATGTATCTTTTACAGTACTTTAGGTTTCATTATAGACTTGAACATTGGAAGTTTTTCCAACAAAGTCACTAGTCCTGTCCTTGAATTTCATAGCTTTTTTTTTATAATAAGTTTCTAGAGAATGTCCTGAAGACATACAATATAGATAGAATGCCCATTTAGCTAAATATACTATTTTTGATATTCGGCGAAGTTTTAATATGTGTGATCTTGTCTGAAAGGTTTTTAGTAGGACAGTAATCAATGTAAGATAAATTTTCTTACTGTTTTTGTCTGGCTTACAAAATTATCTCAACCCCTTATTTATTGAATTTTGATGAAAGAATTCTCAGGCAAAATAAACTGCTTAAGATGCTGACAGCAGAATGGCGTCACTTATAGATTTTAGTTACTGTAATACTAAAATCTATCTAGTTATGCTGTAAGGTTTTCATTCAGTTTATTTGCAATGAAAATTTTCGAATCACACTGTGTAGCATATGTGTTTGATATTGCTAAGGTTAGAAAGTCTTTGGAATTTCCACATTTGGATTTTAAATTGCAGTATGTGGGAGGGATGTAACTCAGTGTTAGAAAGAAAGTTTGCTTAGAGAGACACTGGGTTAAAACCCCAGCAATGCAAAATAAGTAAATGAATGAAGTGTTCCAGTATTTTTCTTAAATTTTGCAGAAATAAATTAATCATTCCACACATTGGTTTTCTCATGTTGGAGTTTATGATACTGCTTTTTATTTCCTCTCTGAATGATACATCCTCAATGAAAGATAGTCATTTCCTAACAAAGTTAATTTAGCTGAAGTTTCCTTTTCTGCAGCAAGATGAGTGTGATTTTATACAGAAATTGAATCACATTCTCACTCTTTTCAGATAAGACAAAAATGGATGTTCACCTTAGCAGAAGTTTAAATTCATAACCAGGAAATTAGTGTACACTGGAAGACACTATTGTGAACTTTGATCCTAGTTGATTTCTTTTTGCCTTAGCATCTTTATCAGTGCTTGTGACCTTCAGTAGAGATGCTCAGAACAGTTTGTCAATTCTCAGTCTTTATTTTCCATTTTCCTTTTAAATTTAACTTTAGTTTTTCCTATGTGTGTATTATAAAACTCCTAAAGGAGTTATATACAATGTGATGAACTTGTGCAGTCTTTTCTAACTCAATTCGTCCCTTCGTTCATGCGCACTTTAAATATATTTCTGCAAACCACAGTATGTTTAGCAACCACTATCTTTTTGTTTTGATTAAATATTGATAAGTGCATTGATTTTTTTGATTTTCCACTTTCAGATATGCATGTTCTTACATATTTATAAAGATCAACTTTCACTTTCCCAGCCTCCAATTACCTAACACATAAGAAAAGAATTAACCTAGTGTTATCTGAAATATAGTGATGCTTTTGGAATTAAAACACTGTTTCAAATACTTCTCCTAATTTTTGTGGAATTATATTTATAACCAAAAGTCTTATTTGAGACAAAAAGAGCCACACAAAAATAAATAATTTATAGGTTTATAAACATGAACTATAATATGATGGGGACAAATATTTCACATTCAAATAAGGGCTTTTTTCACTGTTGTAAAATTCAATTTTCAGACACACTGAAAAATGATAGAGAACTGCTAGAATTTTTTAATGGAGCAAACTTGTTACATTGAAAAGAAAGTGACTACTTTACAAAGAGCTGGACTTTAGGTCATTTTGTCCATACTGTGACATTTAAGTACAATGACAACCAGTGATGCAAGCTACCATTTAAAGGATATCAAATATATGTTATTTTATTCCTTGTTTCCTTTCTTCCTTCCTTCATTTTTACTAAAACTCATTTTAACTGATACAAAACATGAATTTTTAAAGATTGATTTTCTGAAATAGCTTATTCCTAAAGTTGTGAGAAATATTTTACTATTTTCATATGAAAGATAAAATCTGAAAATAAAATTGTGAAAACTTTTTTACCACTTATATATTAATTATTATCTATTCTAAATGTTCTAGTAGATTTAGACATTTTACTGATGACACCCATCAAGCTCTTTCATCTATCAATGCTGTGTTTTCCTTTATTATGTTAAAGGCTGTACCTTTATTCCTAACTAATTGTATATGTTTCTATTTATTAATTTTGGAGTCATTAATGATAGAAATGGACAAACTTCCTTATCGCATATTTATAACTTTGCTGCAACTAAATGACAGGAAGTCTGATTTTTTAAAGTAGCCACTTTGCTTATACATCTTGGCAATTGGAAGAATTGTGCACGGACAAATAGATACCAAGAGCATATACTTCTTCAGTGCAGTGCGTACACACTTAGACACAGTTTGGATGACCCTTTTTATTTGTTCACAAAGCAAATACAGACAGAGGAAAAATGGACATTTGAAAGAAGCATTTTAGGAATCTCAATATAAAGAGAAGTAAAAAAGGAAGCAAAAGAAATATAAAATGAAAGAAAAGAACACAGGAAGGAAGAAAGGACAAGAAGGAAAAAGGGAGGCGATGAGGGAGGCTGATGAAAGAAACAAATTGAAAAGGAAACTGAAGAGATGCATTTTCTGCTCTAATTGGTTCTTTTAAAATTTCATTTAAGTGCCACTGGCACAGTGCCTGCCTGGCAAGCGCAATGTCATGGGTTCAATTCTGGGTACCAAAAAATAAAATGAAACAAAATAAAATCACATTTGATTTATTAAATGATGTTGTGAGTTCAGACCTGATTTACTCACCAATTTATACCTTAAACTGACCATATTTCTGGGCCATAATACAAAATTAGATAGTTTTGCCAAAGAAATAAATAAGTATGACTTTGGCAAGCTATTTATTAAATCAGTGACATAGGTCAGTGTCTTTTTTCTATATCACAATGGAGTCAGTGCAGCAAATTTTGCTTCGATTTTAGAAGAGGTACCCTATTCTTACTGCAGAATTACACTTCTGAAAATTACAAATGGCTAGAATGGTTAGAAATAAGTAAGGAAAAGAAAATTGAACAATGATCTAAACTTATATCCAGGAGGGAAGAAATTGTAGTCTGTGTATCAAATAAATAAAGATAAACATATTATTTATCCTTGTCAATTAAATGCAGTTAAAACCTTAGGAATTTGTACTAAAGGAAAATATCTAGGGAAAACCAAAGTTATTGATTGTATTTATAATTAAAATTCATATGCATAGACTAAAAATGTGTTGGTAAACTCCTTAATAAACTGTTTTTTGTATTGTTTGTGTAATCTCCATTGTGTCACATAATTATTCTTTTACTTCTTGAGTAATATTAGCCATGAAGAGTAATGAATGCACAAAAATATTTTTGACCACTGGTGTCAGTTGCTAGTTTTATTACACATCTCCTCTCAACTGTACTTGACAAACAACATGCGATTAATCTTCCAAAACCTTCATGAAATATACGAATGCAGAGTTTATAAAAAGTGTCTGTGCCCTTGTACCCAGCTTGAGTACCACAAACGAAAAAGTTTCAATGAGTTTCATAAAGCAGACATACATGGAAATGTTCGGGTTATAAAAATCAGAATAACTCAAAGTATATTCTGAAAAATTTAAAGAGAGTTTAAGAATAGAAATGATATGTTTTATATAATTGATGTTATTACAAAGTGAGAATTTGATCTGCACCCCCTGATACGGCAGCCAATATTCTCATATAGCTGTTTAATTTAAAGTAATTAGCCACATTGCAAGTGTCCAATGCTAAGGCCAAGAAAAGAAATTCTAAATTTTTAGTAGTCAGAGAAGATTCTTTCAGAGTTAATTCTACTTGCTAAATGTGTGACATTCAATTCTAACAGAGAAGCAAATCTGTGAGCAAAGTAAATTTGATTCTTCCCACATATTAACACATTATCTGTTGCTTTGGATCGATTTTTCATTAATAATCATTACTGGTATGTGAGATACCATTCATATGTAAATTCTTCCCACGGTTCATTCTTTTCCTAGGGATTTTTTTCTTTAATATATTCGACTTCATGATTCTTTATTTAAAATTATATTTTTAGAGAATGTTAACATTACATGATAATGGGGTTTATTTTGGAAAGTTGCTACATGGACTTAAAATATCTTAATTAATTTCAGTCTTCTTGTGCATCCCTCTGCTTTTCCTTCCATGTACTGGTTATCTCTTTCCCAGTATCCAAATTCTATCTCGTGCCTTCTTGTCCTCTCTACTTTAAAAAATATCTATTAATATGTTTTTAATAACCTCATGTAAGTAAAAATCAAGAGGTATTTAACTGTCTCAGTCCTACTAATTTTTTAAACTTCATGCTTTATAGTCCTTGCAAATAACATGATTTTATTTTTCTTTATGGATGAGATGTCTCTTGATTCTAAGAATTCCAAGTTATGTAGAAGTAACCTATGAACATTGGAAAATTCCATACTGTCCTGACTGAACCTACAGTAGAATAAGAAATCTCAGTTACTTTTCATTCTCTTAAGAAGAAATGCTTACACCTGGGGTCCTCGAATTTATGGTGGTCTAGAACTCTTCTTGTAGAGAATTTATTACATAATACATTTGATCGTGCTATACTTAAGAAGTTCCATTTTACATATTCATTAAACATCTACTTTTTATCCAGAAGTCACTCGCAATTATTTCAGCAAACTGAGCGGTATTAATCAGTATTGACTTTCCTTTTGATCTTTTGGGGCTATCTGCAGATTCGAGACTAAATTGAGACAGTTGTGTATAGTGGTTAAAAGACATGAATAGTAATATGATATGAGTCAGACAGACCTTTACTCCACTGTCATTTATCAGAAGAAGGAGAGAAAATTTGCATTCTAGGCCTTCATATCCTTTGATACCCAAACCACTCAACGCTCCACATAGCACATGGTGAGTCCGCAGTGATTCTTATTGTAAAGATCATGCCAATACCATCCATGCATTTTCGTTCCGTCCTTGTTCCTTAACTAACTTATTTTCTGATATACTTAAATAAATTGCTAAAATCAGTAATTGCTTATTCATACGTACCTTGTCTGATTAAAAATAATTTTGTAACAATGTTTCTTAAAGTTGATAATATGTTTTGACACACATATTTCATGTCATTTATTGCCTTGTAATATGTAATAGAGATAGACATTAATATAAAAAATGAGATATTCAATCACATATTGGTTATGATATCCCCCACATTTATTTATTTATGTATGTATGTATGTATGTATTGCATACTTACCATAGGCAAAGGACCTCTTTTTTCTGATGATAACTTGCTTTGTTGTTGTTGTTGTTGTTGTTTTTGTACCAGGGATTGAACTCATGACCTCACACTTGGCAGGCAAGAGTTTGTGACACTGAGCTAAATCCCCAGGCCATAATTTGTTGCTTTTAGAATATTTTTCAACCCTTCTTCCCCTCCTTATATATTTATTTATTTACATTTTTTGCAGCACCACTGATCGAACTCACAACCTCATGCCTGTCAGACAGGCGCTTAAGCCACTGAGTCAAGCTCACGGGTTCCCCTCCTTATTTACAAAAGGGTTTTTTTTTTCCATTTTTTTCCTTCCTTTCTCATCAAGGAT
>RJWM01045899.1:0-12567 GCA_004363535.1 Dasyprocta punctata
GTTTCTTTATTGCATTTTCTATCATTTCAGAAAGTCCATTTGTGTGACTCCCACTGTCTTCCATTTCAGTATCTCTTGGGTTTGTTCTTTGTGGGCTGGGGGACTGAGACTGCCTCTTGGTCTTTCGTTTTGTCATTTTCTTCTGGAATCTATGTAGCTCTGTGTCCTGCGAGGCTGGTTGGCCTTCCCCTGAGGTTTGTGCTGATTCTTGCTGCGTGCAGGATCACGGGACCCGGTAGGCTGGGTCCCGTGCACAGCAAGGAAGGGCAGCCTCCCGGGGCATGCAGGTGGAGCCTCCTCCTTAAGTGGGTGGGGGCCAAGGCCTCCTGGTCCCAGGGAGCTATGCTGGGCACCGCGTGTGACGCGGACCCGACCTTGGTTCTGTCCGCAAGTTCAGCCCAACAGCTATGCCTGCGGAGCAAGCCTGGGCAGGTCCCAGGCCTACAGTGCCAGGAGCAACCCTGCTGGGCGGCAGGGTCTGCACAGGAGCTGTGGGATGGCACACACTCAAGCCGAGCTGCGAGGCTGAAGAATGGAGCTGCTGTGTGCTCTGTGCTCTGGTGGAGGGGCCCAAGCTCTCCAGGTCCCTGCAGCTATGCTGCTCAGTTCCCAGTGAGCAGCTCTGGGGTCCTGGGCTGATTTGGGCTGGGCTGCATACCTCTGTGTCCTGCGTGGCTGGTCGGCGTTTCCCTGAGGTTTGTGTTGGTTCTTGAGGTGTGCAGGATCGCGGGACCTGGTAGGCTGGGTTCCATGCACAGCAAGGAAGGGCGGCCTCCTGGGGCATGCGGGTGGAGCCTCCTCCTTAACTGGGTGGGGGCCAAGGCCTCCTGGTCCCAGGGAGCTAGGCTGGGCACTTTGAGTGATGCGGACCCGACCCTGGTTCTGTCCACAAGTTCAGCCCAACAGCTATGCCTGCTGGGCAAGCCCGGGCAGGTCCCAGGCCTACAGTGGTGGGCACAACCCTCCTGGGTGGCGGGGTCTGCACGTGAGCTGTGGGATGGCACACGCTCGAGCCGAGCCGCTCCACTGAAGAATGGAGCTGTCGTGCACCTGATTTTGATTCTTTTGTAGTTATTTAAGCAGGCTTTTGGACTAGTATGTGGTCTGCTTTGGAGAAAGTCCCATGTGGTGCTGAGAATATGTATCCTGTTGTAGTAGGGTGGAACACTCTGTAGACATCTATTAAGTCTGTTTTTTCAAAGGTATGGTTCAGTTCTGATATTCTTTTTGTTGATTTTTTTTTGTTCAGTTGATCTGTCTCCTGGTGAAAATGGAGTATTTATGTCGCCCACTATGATTGTGTTGGTGTTTACTGGAGCTTTTATGTCTAGCAGTATTTATTTATTTATTTATTTATCTATCTATTTATTTAGGAGAAAATGGACACAGAAAAGAGAAACAAAAAGCAAAAGAGACAAACAACAACAAATCTGATATGATAACATGATAGGTTTACAAAATGAGATGATTGGAATTTGACAGTAGTTGTAATATTGCATGTCGTTACCTTCTAAGGCGTTGTTCAGATTAACAAATATAGATATGCAAAATTGATCTAATCATAAGAGTATTAACTGTTCTTTTTCAATAGCTTATGCATTTAGTAATATAGTCATTTTAACTATCCTTGTGTATACCTACTTATAAATTTATGTCTTTTTCCTTTTCTCTTCCTTCTTTCCTCCTTTCCCCTTAAAATACAAGAGTTGTCTTTAAAATAACTGCCCATATCATCAGGCCTAATATAATCAAACAAAACAGTTCAGAATAAAGCCAATAAAAAATAAAACAATGGTCACAGAAAAGAGAAACAAAAAGCAAAAGGGACCAACAGACAACAACAACTAATCCGATACTGTAACATTATAGGTTTACAAAATGAGATGATTGGAGTTTGACAGTGGTTCTAACATTGTATATCGTTACCTGCAAGGGGGTTGCTCAGATTGACAGATATAGACATATAAAATTGATCTAATCATTTGAGTATCAACTGTTCTCTCTCCATAGTTAATGCACTTAGTAGTCATTTTGGACCATCTTATGTATACCCACATATAAATCTATGTCTTTTTCTTTTTTCCTTCCTTCTTTCCTCCTTTCCCCTTGTAATACCTCTTCTTATCTTCAAAATAACTGCCCATACCATCAGGTCTAATATAATCAAACAAAATAGTACTGAATAAAACCAATAACAAATAAAACAATGGAAGCAATACATAGTAATACAACGTTGATTTCTATAATGCCTCATATTATCTTCTAAACAGTTGCCTATATCATCTGTTATAGTACAATCAAACAAACCAAAATAGGCTAAAATCACTCAAAACAGAACAATGAAAGCAATACAGGGCTTCAAAACAAGGTGATCAAATATCAATAAAGGCTACCCTAATATATTTTGTTATCTTTGGAATAGCTGTATATGTCATCATATATAATGAAATTATACAGGTCGAGAAAGAATAAGATCAAACTAAACAGCTCATTGAAGACATTACTGGACTCAAATCCCAATGATGGATTAGTTAATTGTCTACTCTGCTCGGTGATATCTCTCTGCAGCTGTTTCTGGAGATGTGGACTTCTTTTATCTCTCTCTAAAATGTCCTTCAGTATTCTTTGTAGGATTGGCTTTGTTGTCATAAATTCCTTTAGTTGTTCTTTGTCATGGAAATATCTTGCTTCTCCGTTGATTTTTTTTTTTTCGGCACCGAGGATTGAACTCACAACCTCGCGCCTGCCAGGGCAGGCGCCTAAGGCACTGAGCCAAACTCCCGGCCTGGGTATTTTTGAGGCAGGGTCGCACTATGTAGCTCAGGCCAGCCTTGCGCCGCATTGTAGCCCAAGCCAGCCTCGAACCCACAACGCTCCACCTACCTCAGCCTCCCTAGTGCTGGGATTAAAGGCGTGCGCCACCACGCCCGGCTTCTCCATTGATTTTGAAAGATAATTTTGCAGGGTACATCAATCTGGGTTGGAAGTTGTTTTCTTTCAGGACTTGAAATACTTCACTCCAAGCTCTTCTTGACTTGATGGTTTGTGTTGAGAAGTCTGTTGTGATTCTGATGGGTTTTCCTTTGTAGGTGATCTGTTTTTTCTCTCTAATAGCTTTTAATATTCTGTTTTTGTGTTGAATTTCTGGGATCTTGATTATTATATGTCTGGGGGTAGGTATATTTCGGTTATGTTTAGCTGGAGTTCTATATGCTTCACTTATCTGAAAGTCTCTTCCTGTTCCAGTGTTTGGAAAGTTTTCTGAAATTATTTCTGTAAATAGGCTTTTAATTTGATTTGTATTGACCCCTGCTTTTTCACTCACACATTTAATTCTTAAGTTATGTTTCTTTGGGTTGTCTTGCAGCTGTTGTATTGTTACTTCCAGGTTTCTTGCTATTTTTAAGAGATCTTTCCTTTCTCAATCATAAGCTGTAAACCTGTCTTCAAGATTTGAAAGTCTATCTTTAGTTTCCTTCAGGTGGTATTGCCAACTTTTCTTGGATTTTTTGAATTCCTGGTAGTCTCTCTGAATCTGTTTCACGTACTCTAAATCTTTTTTGTATTTTTCATTCCAGGTTTCCCTCATTTTCCTATGCTCCATTTTTTCATTTATGTCTCCTTTAGGGTTGCCTAGCAGATCTTTTCTCCCATTAGTTGAGTTAGTATTTCTTTTTCATTTCTCCCATTAGTTGAGTTAGTATTTCTGTTCTAATTTCTTTTATAGCCTCTTGAAGTTGTTTCTTTATTTCAGTTGCCATCACCTCACAAACTTCAGTTGTGGGACTCCCGATCTTCTCTGCATTTGCATCTCCTGGATTTGCTCTGCTTGAGCTGGAGGCCAGAGACTGTTCCCTGCTTTTTTGTCTTGGCATCTTCCTTCATTCTCCTGGGCGAGTTGGTACCAGGGACCCAGGCACTCCCTGCTTTGGCCACAACCTCTCTGAATTGAGACTGGTTCCTTCAGCAGTCATTGACTATGGATATCTGATGGTTGCCACCGGGGGCACTGTTACAGCAGTATCCACTGCCTTTCCCCAGCCTATCTTGGTTCTGCAATGGCTGGTGGGGTGCCTGAAGGGGTCAGCAGCTGCCTGTGAACCTGGACCAGTGGATTGGTCACCCACGGACTCTCCATAATGGCCCTGGAGCACACGCAGAGCTGCCATCTCCAGACCAAGCCGGTCACCCGCAGTGACCCTCTGAGGTGGCCCCCAGTATACTCATAGGGACAGGGCTCAGCCTGAGTAATCTCCACGAGTCCATGCCCAGTCAGGAGTCTCCAGCCCAACTCCAAGATGTCTCCCCATCAATCTCCCCCTCACGTGGGAGGGTGAGGACCTCCACTCACAGTTCTCCAGGTCAGCTTTCCTTGTCCACTGTTGCTCTCCTCTGATGCAGTCTCTCTGGACTGAGGGCTCCAAGTTCGCTGCCTCCACTGCTGTGGCTCTCGGACTGTGTGTCCTCAGGTTCCAAGAATTCATTTCACAGAGAGGGTCCAGCTCCAGGCAGAGGTGTCACCAGCCATCACCCTGTCTGTCTAAGTGCCTCTTTCCACTCTTTCTGTCGCTATGATTATTCTTTTAAACTGGTTTTTATGGCATTACATTGGTTTGTTTTTCTTGTTGTCACTGAAGATCAAGAACTCAGAAGAAGCCTGCTCACTAAGATTCTCACATAAAAGTGGAAGTGATATCCATCCCAACAGATGTGCAAATCTCAACATAAAAACAAAAAGAAATATGAAAAAGGCAAGATGATTCTTTCAAAGGTTCATAAGTCTTCAATAATTGAATTTAAAGATATTGCAATGGATGAGATGCTGGACAAAGGATTCAAAACATGAATTTGAAATCTTGTCAATAACTTTAAGGAGGATAGAAATAAGAACTGAATGAATTAAGGAAGACAAGCTAGTATCTGAAGGAGCAATTCAATACAAAGATAGGGATGTTGAAAAAGATCCAAACAGAAGTCTTGGAAAGGAAGTGGACAATGAGCCAGGTGAAAAAAGCTCAGTAATATACTAGATCAAACAGAAGGAAAAAATTTGAGGGTTTGAAGACAATATTGGTGAATTATCACAGTCAGACAATAATAATGAGAAAAAGAGAAATTAGGAAGAAAATATCCTAAAACTCTAGGACATGATTAAAAGATCAAAGATCAATTTTCAGTAAGGAAGAGGGTGACAAGGTACAGACTAAAGGCATAAAAACCTACTCAGCAATATAACAACACAAACTTTCCCAAATCTTGGAAAAGATACAGAGACTTAGGTACAGAAGGCATTTGGAAGCTAAAATAAGCAGAACCAGAAAAGAACCTCACATGCTGCATTGCAGTGAAAATCCAAGAGTATAAAACAAGAAAAGAGTATTGAAGGTGGCAAGAGAGAAATGCCAAATAGTTTATAAAGGTACTTCCATCAGAATAGCTGCAGATGTCTCAGAAGAAACTCCAAAACCAGGAGACCAAAGAATAATGTATTTCAAACCTTGAAAGAAAATAACTGCTAACTTTGGTTATTGTTATGGCTCATGTTTAGATGTCCCCTAAAAGCCTCATGCAGTCATTCATGAGGGGCTTTTTTAGAGGTGGCTGTATCTAGAGTGTATGACTGATTCATGGTGCAAAGCTAGAATTAAGGGTGGTAGGATTAAGGGCGGGTGATTACTAAATCTGTCCACTGATTAGTTTCACACTGCCCTAATCCTGGAAGCCTAGATACAATGTGGAAGAGATGGAAAGAGGCTTTTCTCCCCACCTTGTTGCTTTGCTATCTTCTGAATGCCACAAATGTTTCTCCTCTATGATGCCTGTCTGCCAGCTGATTATAGGTTGAAACTTTCACAAACTGCAAGTCAATAAAACTTTTTCCCTTTAACTTTGGGTGTCAGGTATTTTGTCTCAGCAGTGAAAAAATAACTAAGTCAGTTATTATATCAAGCAAAAGTATCCTTTGGAATTGAAGAAAAAATACTTTAAAAGACAAGAATAAAGTAAATACATTCATGATGACTAAGCCAGCAGTGCAGAAGATAAAGAAGCACTACATACAGAGTAGGAAGATAAACAAAACCATATAAGCACAGGAAAGAATAAATCTCCCTAGAAAAGCAGATAAGCAAATGAAAATTTGGAAAGAATAGAATATTAGGAAAACAAAATGCAGGAAGTTTTACATAACTTTTAATAATAAACCTGAGTGTAAGTGGTCTAAATTCTCCAGTTAAAAGACTAGCTGGAGGGCCAGGGACTTAACTCAGTGGTGTAAGCACCTGCCTGGCAAGCACAAGGTCAATAGTTCAATCCCTGGTTAAAAAAAAACAAAAACAAAGACAAAAACTAACTGTTAGACTGAAAATAGAACCCAATTGTTTGCTGCCCACAAGAAACACACCTCATTGGCAAAGACACAGACCGAAAGTGAAAGGATGGTGTTATGAATGGGTTACAAAATCTTTCCCAAATCTTCATTATGTTGAAAACTTAGCTACCAAGTGATGATATTTGATAAGTCAAATGGTTCACATGTGCTCTAACTTTTTGAAGTGGATTAACTCATTGGAATGGAGTCACTGAAAAATTTCAACAGACCTTTAAAGAAGAGCTAGTACTAACACTCCTCAAATTATTCCATGAATTATACAGGAAAGCAGTGCTTCTAAACTCATTCTGTGAAGCCAATATCACCCAATACCTAAATTGGACAAAGACACAACAATAAAAAGAAATTTTTTGACCAGTATCTTTGATGAATATAGATACACAAATCCTCAGCCACTATTTGCAAATCATATTCAACAGCACATTAAAAAAGATCACATACCATGATAAAGTTGATTTCTTTACAAGAACTAAAGGATGGTTTATTATTCACAGAACAATAAATCTAATACAACACATAAATAGAATCAAGGATAAAGATCACAAATCGTCTAAATAGGTGCAGGAAAATTCTTTGACACAATTCAATGTCCCTTAATGGTAGAAGTCCTGAAGAAACTAGTTACAGAAGGATCACACTTCAACACAATTAAGACAGTGTAAGTGCAACCCATAGCCTACATCATAATGAATAAGAGAAAATAGAAAACATAGTCTCTAAAATCATGAATGGTACAATGGTACTGTCACCACTCATGTTCAGTATACTTGAAAATTTACCCAGAGCTACCAGAAAAGAGAAAGAAATAAACAGGATGTAAATAGGAAAGGAGAAAGTAAAATTACTCTTCTTTGCAGAGGATATGATTCTGTACTAACAAGACTCTAAAAGTTTCCACCCAAAGACTCATAACTAATAAGTTCAACAATCTGGCATGATATAAAATCAGCATACAAAAATCATTAACTTTTCTATACACCAATAATGAATCTAATGAGACAGAAACCAAGAAAATAAATCCATTCACAATAGCTTCAAAAATTACTTAGTTATTAACCTAAACAAGTTTGTAAAAACTGAACCGGGAGTCTGAGATCCTACATCATGTATGGGCCACCACCAGACAGGGAACAGCTAGACCCAAACCTCTTTCCATGAGTCAGCACCATTTGCAGACGGCGGGTAGAGAGAACAGTGGCTACACTAGCAAGTCCAGTTTGGGAATTAGCGCCATGTGAGGGCTGCCACCAGACTGGGAACAGTTAGATCTAAGCCTCTCCCCATGAGTCAGTGCCATTTGTGGACTGGGGGGAGAGAGAACAGCAAATAAGTCCAATCTGGGAACATGCGCCATGCATGGGTTGTGGTCGGACTGGGAACAGCCAGACCCCAACAGTTTCCAGTGTGTGGGCTGGCAAACAAAAAGTACAAATCCCCCATTCCCACCCTGTAAGTGACCGGTTTATCTGGTGAAACACAGGCTGTTATGGTAGTTATGAAGGTGAAATACAATTGCATGCTGGTGGTGATTTCATGTTTCACTAACATTGCAGGTCTAGGGCCAGTGGTCTGATCATAGGTTCAGAGGATATCAGAACACAGTGTGACATCTAGAGGGGATCTCCTTCTGAGGGTTGTAACCACTGTTGATTCCCTATGGTCTTCTTTTGAGGTCTTATATCGTTTCCATTGTTTTGTTGGGTAGCGTTTTATTCTCTTTTGTTTGATTAACTTAAATCCGATGTCAGGAGAAGGTATTTCAAGCATAACAAGATATACTATGGTAGCAATTTTGCATTTACTGTTGGCTTGTTTTGAAATCCTTAATTACATTCATTGTTTTGTTTTTATTGTTTCTTTTCTATTCTGTTCTTTTTGATTTTTACTATGTCCAAAGTCATCTGCAGCTATTTTGAAGACATCAAAAGGTATTATGGTAACTATCATTGATTGTGTAATGTTATGAAGTCCTGTATCTCTTAAACTGGTTTGTTTTGATTGGTTTTATTCTGCTTTATCCTCTGTAAAACAAAACAAAACAAAACAAAACAAAACAAAACAAAACAAAACTGAACCAGGAAAATTGCAAAGCACCAAAGAAAGAAATTGAAGGTGACACTAGAATATGTAAAGACCATTCATATTCATGGATTTGCAGAACTGATATTGCTAAAATGTCCATATTACAGAAAAAAAACCTTCATATTCAATGCAATCACCATCAAAATCCTGATATTATGATTATATTCAAAGAACTGAAAATTTCTAACTTCGCATATAAACATGAACAAAGTGAGCAATGCTGAAAATATGATGCTTGACTTCAAAATTTACTACAGTCTATGAATTTCTTTTTGAGTTAAACTTGTTCCTTGTGTACAGCATGTTGTTAGACCTTGTTGTTTGATATATTCTGCCAGTCTGATTTTTTTATTGGTGAATTGAGACCGTTTATATTAATGGTTATAACTGATATGTATTGGCCTATCCTTTTCATATTATTTTCCTGTTGTTGGTTCCCTGTCTTTCCCCTCTATTTAATTGCTTGCATTGCCATGTCGGTTCTTTTTATTGGTGTTCTTGGAATTGTAGTCATCATTATTGCTTTCTAAAATATCCTCCAGAGCATTTTAGAGAGCTGGTTTGGTGGTCATGAAATTCTTCAGTTATTCTTTGTCATCTTATCTCTCCATTAATTATTTTAAAAGTTAGGGTTTTTTTTGGTCTTTTTTGGGGCAGGGTTTCACTATGTAATGCAGGCTGGACTTGAATTTACTTTGTAGCCCAATCTGGCCTTGAACTCACAGTTATCCTCCTGCCTCAGTCTCTTGAGTTCTGAGATTATAGGCATGTGCTGCCACACCTGGGCTGAAAGATAGTTTTACATCAATTTGAGTTGGAGGTTGTTTTATTTCAGGACTTGAAGTGCTTCACTACAACCTCTCCTTGACCTGCTTTGTGTTGAGAAGTCTGCTGTGATTCTGATAGGCTTTCCTTTATATGAGATTTGTTTCATTTCTCTAACAGTTTTTAATATTTTAATCTTGTGCTGAATTTCTGGGATCTTGATTATTATATACCTTGGTGTAGATTTTTCTGGTTATGGCTAGTTGGAGCTCTATATGTCTCACTTCTCTATATATAAAATTCTTTTTCCATGCTTGGGAATATTTCTGCCATTGGTTTTGTGAACAGTTTTTTCTTTCAAAAATAAAGAATTCAAAGAAACCGCAACCCCCAAGTTTAAAGACCCAATCCAAAAATATGTATCTGAAATGAATGCACATTTCTCAGATGAAGAAGTACAAATGGCAAATAAATATATGAAAAAATGTTCAACATCACTGCTCATTCAAGAGATGTGAATTAAAACAGTGCTGAGACTCTGTGTCACAGAAGGATAGTGGCTGTTTTAAAGAAATCAATCAATAACACAGGCTGGCAGGGTGGTGGGGAAAAAGGAACCATTCTTTACTGCTGGTGGGAGCTATACTGTTGAAACCACTGTGGAAATCACTCTGGAAATAAAAAAACTAAAACCAGAGGTTCCATTTGACCTAGGCATTCCTCTTCTTGGTGTGTCCTTGGAAGAATTAAAAGCATCATATCACAGTATTATATGCACACCCATGTTTATAGCAGAGCCATTTGTAATAACTACATATTGGAAACAGTCCAATCAAATGCCATCAATGCATTAATGGGTAAAGAAGACTTTTTTATTTTATGGAGAAAAGTAGATTGATTGAGAGATTCTGTGATTGGCAGGAAGGGGTCTGAGATGGGCTCTTCTCCTTGCCATTGATCAGGAGCTACTGTGACTGGCAGGATGGGGTTTGAGACAGGCTCTTCTCCCCTCCATCGTTTGGGAGCTGCTGTGACTGGCATAAAAGGGTCTGAGATGAGCTGCTTTCCCCACTACCAACTGGGAGCTACTGTGACTGGCAGCATGGGGTCCGAGATGGGCACCTGTTCCCACCATTGATTGGGAGCTGCTGTGACTGGCAGGAAAGAGATGAGAGATGGACTCCTCTCCCTGTCATTGATTGGCAGCTGCTGTGACTGGTGAGAAAGAGATCCAAGGTGGACTCCTCTCCCCACGATTGACTGGGAGCAGTGTGACTGGTGAGAAAGAATTCCAAGATGGGCTCCTCTCCCCACCATTTATCAGGAGCTGCTACGACCAATGAGAAACGTATCCAAAATGGTTTCTCTCCCTGCGATTGATTGGGAACTGCTGTGACTGGCAGGAAGGGGTCTGAGATGGGCTCCATTCCCTGTCATTGATGAGACACGGAGGCTGGAGACACAGTAGAACCCTGGCTAGAGTACACATTATGGACAGGTGGGGATAGGGGTGCAGAAAAATCTGAAGAAAAAGTAACAATATAAATCAGCAAGTGAAGTGTGGGAACTGATCAGGGACAGACTTCTGGGAAGATGGTGGAATATTAAGCAGCAGAGAAAACAGTCTCTCTGAGAGTCACCATCCAGACACTGGATTGTAGCATTGTGAGGAAGACAAGAAGGAAGGAAGTGGAAAAACTTCCTCCAAGATGGCCACCCAGATAACACCGTGACAGGGAGGCTCCCTAAATATACCATTCAAATGCTGGAATATAAACTAATATAATAACAGAGAGAAGAAAAAAAGAGGGAGATGGAACCTCTGGACTCAAGAAGAATCTAAAACGAGAACTGTAGTCCACAGAAAGAGTAAAAACAAAGGCGGAGACCAACAGCACCTCTAACCAGAGCCAAATCCAATCAGTGCTGCGACCCGAGCTGAGAAGGTACGATCGGGGTGCTCATGATACACAGTGGAATTGCTACAGTGCGGCGGGACGGTGGAGGCAGCAGTCAACTGTCGAGCGAGGTGGCCACGAGCAGGCGAGTGAGTGAACCCGGCGGCCCCCAGCTCCCCACCCCTGAGGGCGAGCAAGGGACAGGCATTCATCTTGAGACCGGAACTGCACCTAATTAGGCACAGTTCCTGGAAGGTCGTGGTGGAAACAGCGCGGGTGCCCTGGGGGTGATAGGGGAAGTTTGGCAGATGGCCCGGTATGGGTTACCAGGCAGTGGCCCCGTCCTCTCTCAAACTGCGCCAGGCATCCACGGAGCAGAAACAGGCTTGGGAGAGGCAGTGGACCAACACGGCCTCGCTGGCAAGCCCAGGAAAATGCCAAGACGGAAAGGTAGAGGGCATTCTCCGGACTCTGATACAAGCAGAATCAATTCCAGGGACACTAATGCTGAAATGGTCGGGAGTCCAAAAATTAAACTCTCAGAGGAGATGACAGCTGAAGTGGGGAGACAACTCCACGAAGCTATGAAAGAAATTAAAGCGGCACTGTTAGCCCAACTGAGAATCGAAATGAAATACATCATAGTGGAATCACTAAGTGCCTCTAAAGGAAACATAGCTGGAAAGGTGGAGGATGGAAAATCAAAGGAAATTGAGAATGAAACAAATAAAGACCTAGAACGCATTAATCAGATTCAGAGAGACTACCAAAATATCAAAGACTCCAATAAAAGTTGGCAGAACCACCTGAAGGAGACTAAAGATAGACTTTCGTATCTGGAAGAAAGAATGGAAACTTGGGAGAGAGAAAGAAGGGACTTTCTCAGAAACCTGGAAGTGGCAGTGCAATGGCTGCAAGACAACCCAAGGAAACATAACTTATGAATAAAAGGTGTGAGTGAAAAAGCAGGGGTCAATACAAATCAAATTAAAAGACTATTTACAGAAATAATTTCAGAAAACTTTCCAAGCATGGGAACAGGAAGAGACTTTCAGATAACTGAAGCATATAGAACTTCCAGCTAAACTTGACCAAAACAGGCCTACACCCAGACATATAATAATCAAGATTTTGGACATTCAACACAAAAACATAATATTAAAAGCTACTAGAGAAAAGAGACAGATTACCTACAAAGGAAGGCCCATCAGAATCACGACAGACATCTCAAAACAAATCATCAGGTCAAGAAGAGCTTGGAGTGAAATATTTCAAGCCCTGAAGGAAAATAACTTCCAACCCAGATTAATGTACCCTGCAAAATTATCTTTTAAAATCAATGGAGAAACAAGATACTTCCATGACAAAGAACAACTAAAGGAATTTATGACAACCGAGCCAACCCTACAGAGAATACTGAAGGACATTCTA
>RJWM01045900.1:0-12566 GCA_004363535.1 Dasyprocta punctata
CTCCCAAATTCATTTCTGGAAGCAAGTATTACTCCAATACCAAAACCAGACAAGGATCCAGAATAAAAGAGAAATACAGCTGAATCTCCCCAATGAACATAGCAAAAACCTCAGTAAAATACTGGCCAGTAGAATGCAGCAAATCACTGAGATTATACACCATGACCAAGTGAGATTCATTGGAAGGATGTAGGGATGGTTCAACATATGCAAATCAATAAATGTAATTCATCATATCAACAGAGCCAAAGAAAAAAATCACATGATCATCTCTATGGATGCAGAAAAAGGATTTGACAAAGCCCAGCACCCCTTCATGATAAAAACCCTAAAGAACATGGATGGTTTTTACCTCAATCTGTAAAAGTCACCTACGACAAACTGACAGCCAGCAGTATACTAAACGGTCAAAAAATGAAAGCTTTCCTTCTAAAATCAGAAGCAAGACAAAGATGTTCACTGTCACCACTGTTATTTAATATAGTTCTGAAAACATTAGCCAGAGAAATTAGATAATAGATAAATGGAGTGAGGGTAGAAAAGAAGTTAAATTATCATTATTTGCAGATGACATGGTACCCTACATAGACAGTCCCAAAAACTTCACCAGAAAACTTGTAGATCTAATAACCAAATTCTGTAGTATAGCTGGGTACAAAGTCAACACAAAAAATGAGTAATAATCCTGTATACAAACAACAAATACCCTGAGAAACAAATTAGGGAAGCAACACTTTTCACAATAGCATCCCAACTGAAATACTTAGGAATCAATCTAGCAAAGGAAGTAAAAGGTCTCTCCATTGAAAATTATAGTACTCTCAAGAAGGAGATTGAAGATGATATCAGAAAATGGAACAATAGTCCTTTCTCATGGGTAGGAACCAACATAGTAAAAATGGCAATACTCACAATTGGTATACAGGTTTAATGTAATCCCAATCAAAATAGCACAAACATACCTCACAGTGATAGAGAAACATTCCTAAAATTCATTTAGAACCAGAAGATACCTGAAATAGCCAAAACTACTCTCTTGAAGACAAGGTGGGGGAATTACAGTCCCTCACCTGAAATTCTACCACAGAGCTAATATTTTAAGAATAGCATGGTAATTGCAAAACAGACCCGCGAATTGATGGAACAGATTAGAAGATGCAGAAACAACTCCAAACACACTTAGCAACCTTATTTTGACAAAGATGCCAAACACGTTCACTGGAAGAAAGATAACCTCTTAATCAATGGTGCTGGAAAAACTGGCTTTCCACATGCTGAATATTAAAACTAGATCCATGTTTATCACCATGCACTAAACTAAAATCAAAATGGATCAAAGACCTAAATACTAAAGCAAAAACACTAAATCTGCTGGTAGATAGAATAGATAGAACTCTTAAAGACATTGGTGTTGGCAAAGACTTAATGAGAAAATCATATCACATAGGAAATACTTAAAAGAATCAACAACTGGGATCTCATCTTATAATAAAGGTTGTGCACAGCAAAAGAAGCCAGCAACAGAGTAAAGGGACAACCCATAGAGTGGGAAAAAATTTGCCAGTTGTTTCTCAGGCAAAGGATTAATCTAGCACATATTAAGAACTGAAAAAAAATCAGACCTCCAAATTTAAAAACCCAGTCTAAAAATGGACAACTGAGAAGAGTACACATGTCTCAGAAGAAGTAGCAGAAACAACAAATAGCTATATGAGAAAACGTTGAACCTCACTGGTTATTGGAGACATGCAACTGTAACAGAGATTCCATCTCACTCCAGAATGAATGGCAAGTTTTTAGAAATTAGCAAATAACAAATACTGGGGAGGGGATCCTATGGGGAAAAACAAACCCTTCTCCACTGTTGGTGTGAGTGTAGACTGGTGCTCCCACTGTGGAAATCAGTGTGGAATACCTCAAGAAACTAGAACTAGATGTTCCATTTAGGGTTAGCTATTCCTCTTCATGGCATCTTCCCAAAAGAATTAAAAGCATCATGTCACAGTGATATATGGGTATCCATGTGTATAGCAGTACAGTTTGTAATAGCTAAATCTTGGAAACAACCCAAATTGCCACTAACTGATGAGTGGATAAAAACGACATATATATATTTTTTACTACGATGGAGTACTACTGGCGATATTTATAGCTAAATAAACTGGAGATATTTATAGATAAATGGACAGACCCGGAGACTGTACTCTTAAGTGAAATAAGTGGGACACACATGTGTAAATATTGCATAGTCTCTGTGGTGTGAGAAACTGAAACTGCAAATAAGAACCAAAATGTGTAATGGATATTGGAAATAAGACGCAATTGTTCAAAAGGAAAGGACAACTAGGGAGCAGGGAGGGGAAAAGGAAGGAAAGGAAAAGAAAAAAGAGAAAAGAAGGAGAAAATGGAAACAAATCTTTGTAAATAAGGAATGGAAGAGCGTTTGAAAGGAGGGGAAGGGAGTAGGGAAAAAGAGGAATCAAGATATGTTATGCACAGGTGCAAATTCCATATGATAAATAATCAGTATGTATATATAAATTGTACTAAAAAACTTAATAAAAAATGAAAAATTGAACAATGTGAATGACCACAGGAAATTATTTGACTCTTTGAAGTGTTTTCCAACAGTATAGATCTCATGAATCAGAGCCTCCATGCAGATGATGCCATACTTGACAAGACTGAGCAAGCAGTGAGTTATCTGTAGAGGCAATTTGCATCTTAATGATTTTGCCATAGTCATGCTTGTATATTAGTTCATTTACTGACTGCAGATTTAGATACCCCCATGCAACATATGGTTCCACAATGCTCAGCATGTGAACTGAAGACTTGTTGAGCTTAACAAAGGTACCACTGAAGATTTTGTGAAGGCAAAGAAGCTTCGACACCTTATGGACCTTTGTGTTCACACCGTCGGTACCCCTGATCTGGATGACAAATGCCAATTTGGGTTCTGCAGGTACATAGATGTTGCCAACTTTTCTTGTCACCCTAGCCTTTTGAATCTCAGTTCTGTATATTTGTCTATACTCCTTATGATAGTGCCTGGATTTTTCATAGATGAGTTTCCTTCTTGCCATTTGAAGCATCTTTTGGGCAGACTTCTTTCTCAGGGGCTTTACCTTCAGCTCTGTGAAGTGTCTCCACTGTTTGTTAAAGGTTTCTGGCATAGCAGGAACCTTGTTTTTCTTCACTTTCACACCTTCCATGGTTCTAGCTGGAAGAGAGAATGCATACTTATTTTTTGAAAAATGCTATGGCTCAACATTTAATAATTCAAATGGTACTATTGATATTTATTTAAAGTAAATTTTGTATTTCTGAGTGTTCCTTAAATTTTTTCTACATCAGAACTCAAAACACAACCATGTCCAAGTGGCACATTGTTTTCCTCTTATTGAATCACTGGGGATATTCTTCTCTTGCAAGAAATAAAGTGTAGGGACTGGGAATTTAGCTCAGCAGCACAAGCGCCTGTCTGGCAAGCACGAGGTTGCCAGTTTAATCCCCAATACAAAAAACAAAAAAGAAATTAAGTGTATAGTCTCAGCGTAGTCATTAGTTAATCTTGGAGAATAGATCATTCTCATTGTAAAACAGTAAAATTGAGAAAATACTTTATTATTTTTTACCAGCAAAAAAGGACAGATAGTTGGATAACATGATGATAACATTGTACTAATGCCACCAAACTGGGAATTTTCTCATGGGTATAACAGAAATAAAAAGTGAAAATGTCATCCAAGCAATTGAAGAAAACAAAGCTACTTGTCATTCAATGAGTGTTGTGACTTGCTTTGATTTCTGGAGATATCTGGGAAGAGGTACTGTGGACATGCTGAACTCTCCTGTGATATCTGTAGGGGAGACTCACCGTGTAGAGGCTGGTGCACATCATGAGGGTCAAAAACAGGAGATCATGGGTCAATATGATGCTTATATATGACCATGAAGAGATTGTTTTCATTGGTCCACTTTGGCAGTATACATGAGAATACCCATGACCAAGAAGAAAAATATTGCCAATTGCTCTTATGGTTTCAATAATACAGATATCAATAAGCAAGTTGATGATCCAGAAGATAAGCAAAGAAGGCATAAGCAACGCGGAGCTTAGACTTAAGCTGTGCCCACTTAGAATTAACGAGGTCGATAGTGATGGTTTGAGATGTACTCAGAAGTGAGGTGGTACACATGCTAACACCAGGGGTAATTCTGTATGCATACAAACTTACCTACAACCAATATCATCCAAAAAATGTCTTATTCCAAAAGATGATGTGATGTATGGTACCAATGTGACTATGAGAGTCAAAATATAGACAATTGTCATATGAAGCATAATGCAATCTATGGGCCTTTTCAGATTAGGTCGAGATAAGAAAGCGTACACAAATTCCACCAACAGTGATGACACTGTTCACTGTAACAATACAAATCTGAGATAAGAATAAATAGCCAAAGAGTGTTGCACTGGGAAACATTTTGTGAATAGTATTTTAGATAGTCTGATTAGATTAGCCAAACCTAAAATGAAAAATAAAATATTTCATGAAATTATTTTTAAAATTGAGCTTGTCTAAAATAAAAAGAATGGTAAGATACAGGGAAGTAGATTGGAGTGGGATTAGTGAAAGGTGTCTGGGGAGATAGGATACAAACAAAAATGATCAAGGTGCATTATGTATGTAAACCACTGTCCCAAGGTGAATGTAACTGTTATGTATTGTGAACATATGCCAAAAATAAAAAATGATGCTTGTGGGAAATAAAGAGAAATTGTTCAGGATTTGAGGAGATTTTGATATGTTCAGGATTTATGTTCCACAAACAAATGTGATTCTATGAGAAACTGGCTTTCAGGGATTCTGGAGAATCTTATAGTACCACAACTATGCTTTGTGGACAAGGTGGAATTCACTGGTGACACCCTCCGTTCTAGTACACTAAAAAGGAGACCTGTTGGCATGTGAAAGACAAATTTGCCTGTTTTAAGGAATTTCTCTTCAGAGTGTCAACTCATATGTCATCTGTAAGTCCATTTTAAAATTCTAAACCCTCTAAAGATCAATATTTTCCTAAAACATACAGAGTAGACTTGACCTTCTCTTTTCAAATTTTGATTGGCACACAATACTTCTCTCACAGTAATCATTAAATATTCATCAAAGTGAGGTACACAAGGGGGAATGTTTTGCCTCTCTTCCCAAACTACAGGTCAACCAGCAATAATTTGAGACATATTTCGTTCTCACAACTTGGTGTAAAGTTATGGATATTCAGACTATAGAGGCAGGAATTCCTGTTAAATATCCCACAGTGATAAATATTCCATAAGGCAACTTCCAGAAGAAATAATTGACACTCGTATTTGGATCATCAACCCAGGCTAACAACTCTTGTTTAACTTTCATTATCAACACATATAAAATCCACCTCTTTCTATATTTTATTATGCTTATGAGAGAAAGAAGTTGAGTAGATTCCTAAATAGAGTCACAAGAGGAATGATACAAATTTACTAAGCTTGAGACACATTCATAAGATCAATATGTCATCCCTATTCATTGGAATTTAGCATGGTTTTCTCTTGTATCATTTGGCTGGAGATATGCCCTTTCATTTAACAGAACTTTCTTGTGCATGGAATGTCATCTTCCATCACTGTCTGTATTTCTACTGAATTGTGTATATGTCTCCTTCATAGTGAGAAAGACTGAAAAAATTGTAAACTAATCATGTAATATTTTCTGTTTTTATGATGACATTCTACTTTGGCTTCCATTCCTGATAGATTACAAATATTCTTATTATGTATTGAGAAGGAACACAATTTATATTGTTTATTGAACACATGCAATATGAGGGTATGATTCTCTCATAATCTCATTTGTTCCTTTCAGGAAATTTATAATTTGGTTTAATGAGTACAAATTCTTTGATTTTATGGCAGCTGTACAATTGGTCAATCGAAACTCAGTTTTGAAAATGTACTTTATCTTTATTATGTGATATCACTGCTTCAGGTTCACATTGAATCTTCAAAATCATACTATTTGAGTTTTCATTAAGAAGTAGCTTTGCATCATTTCTCTATTTGTCAGAATTTTTTCTAAGACTATCAATACTCCTTGGATCCTGTGCTTCCCCTGAAAAATCCAAACTCTTTTAATTTTATCTTCCAACTCAATTCTGATTCTCCAGAACACTATTTTATTTGAGGTGTCATTCTGCGAATGATGAGTGGCCCGGGGTAATGTACCAGATTCTCATCTGAATGTGAAATATCTTAATTCTGCTCAGAATATGGTTGGATAAGTTATACCAGTCCTCATTCTGCAGTATGTAAGGGAAAAATGACCAACTTAAAATGAAAGACAAATACATCCTGAAATTCAGTAGCTTATCAGGAACTACTCTTGAGATTCAAGAAAAGAAAATCAGGAACTGAAGTGATTAACATAATCTTGAAAACGAGAGAGACGTTATTTGCAGAATAACAGATCACTCAGGCATAGAAAATATTCAGAGAATTTAAAATACCTATGAAGAGTTATCTGGGGAACCTTGGTGAGGCTCCAGGGGACTGGGAAGCTGGACACAGCAGCCTGCCCAAACCCAGACACCATCTCTGAGGCCCACGGGGGCCAGAAGTCTGTTCCCAGTGATCTGTAGTCATTTGAGAACCCTCAGTGAGTCCTGCAAGGACTGCAAAGCTGCACTCAGTGACATGTCCACGCCTAGGAACCCTTGGTGAGGCTTGCAGGGACTAGGGAGCTGCCCCCAGAGATCCAGCCACACTGAGGAACCCTAGATGAGGTTCATAGGGACTCAGAAGTTGTACCCACTGACCTGATTAGACCCAGGAACTATCTCTGAAGCCCATAAGGACTGGGAGCCTGTGTCCAATGACTCATAGTCATCTAAGAACCCTCAGATGGACCTGCTAGGACTGGGAATCTGCACCCAATGACCCATTCACACCTGAGAACCATCTCTGAGGCCTGAGGGGACTGGGTGTCTGTGCCCAGTCACTCAGAAACACCAGCAATTCTCAGTGAGGCCTGCTGCCAGACAGCTCACCAGAATGGGAAGTAACTAGGACTTGGCATCTGGATGATTCAGAGGAACACAGGAAAATGTCAAAATGAAAAAACAAAATGCAATCTCAAACTTCCAGCCCATCCAGATCAAGTCTAGGAGACATACAGATAGATGAATGTGGGAATCACACGCTTACAATCTCTGAAATAATAGCAATGGAAGTAAAGAAACAACTCCAGGAAACTGTAAAAAAAAATCAGATCAGAAATAATTACTCAGGTAAAAACAGAAATTATAATCACAATTAAAAAATTTGGTGAGTATATCCAAAGAAGACATAGATTCAAATAATAGAGGAGCATAGGAAAGTCATCGAAACCTTCAATGAACAATACAGGAAACAATTACAATACATGAAACAGATTCAAGGAGATATCCAATAAATCAAAACTTGCATTGAAAGCTAGCAAAACCACCTAAATGAAACTGAAGATAGACTCTCAGACCTTGAAGACATGATTATGACTAGTGACCATGAAAGGAAACAGCTCTTAAAAATAACAAGAAATCAGGAAATAACAATTCAACAACTGCAGGACAGTGCAAAGAGAAACAATATAAGTCTCATAGTTGTCAACGAAAAATGAGACAACACAAATAACATGAAAAGACTATTTGCAGAAGTAATAGTAGAAAATTTCCAAAACATGGGACAGGAACCTGACATAGAGGTATGTGAGGCATACAGCACTCTCAAGAGCCATAACCAAAATAAATCTATGCCTCAACATATATTAATCAAGATTCCAGAAATTCAGCATAAGAACAGAATATTAAATCTGCTAGGGAAAAGAAGCAAATTACCTATAAATGAAGGCCTATCAGAGTCACAGCAGACTTCTCAACACAAACAACATCAAGTCAAGAAGAGCATGGAGTAAAGTATTTCAAGTACTGAAAGAATACAACTCCCAACACAGATTGATGTACCCTGCAAAACTATCTTTCAAAGTCAATGGAGAAATAAGATACTTCCACGATAAAGAACAACTGAAGAACTTCATGATAGCCCAAACAACCTTACAAAGAGTCCTAAAAGACATTCCACAAAGAGATAAAAATGACAACAATTCCAAGAACACAACGGAAATCAACCAACGAGCAGGACAAGCAATTAAACAGAGGGGTAAAGTAAAGAACCAACAGCAGAAAGATAATATGACAAAGATAAGTCAATACATATCAGTTATAATCATTAAGGTAAATGGCCTCAACTCACTAATTAAAAGAAGCAGACTGGCAAAGTGCATGAAGAAATAAATCCAAAAATATGCTGTCTACAAGAAACACATTTAACTCAAGAGGAAATTCACAGACTGAAGGTCAAAGGATGGAAATCAATACTCCATGCAAAAGGAACACATGAAACAGCAAGGGACAGTGATTCTGTTTGCAAAAAATGTGAATTTCAAACCAAGAATGATCAAAAGAGACAAAGAAGGTCACTGCATACTTGTTAGGGGAAAACTTCAAGAGGAAGAGAAAACAATCAAAAATACATACACACCAAATATGAGAGCACACAGCTATAAAAGATAAAAATTAATAGACATGAAAATTCAAGTGAACAAAAGTACAGTTATAACAGGGGACTTCAACACTCCATTGACACAAAGAAACAGATCAACTAGACCAAAAATCAGCAAAAAAATAACAGAACTGAATCAAACCTGTGAATAAATGGACTTAGTAGATGTGTACAGAGTATTCCAGCCAACAACATCAGAATACACGTTCTTCTCAGCTACGTATGGGACATTCTCTAAAAGAGACCGTATTCTGGCCCATAGTCATGCTTAAGTAAATGCAAAATAATCAAAATTATCCCATGCATGTTATCTGACCATAGTGCCATGAAAGTGGCAATTAATGACCAAAGAAACTGCAAAAACTCCATAAATGCATGGAAACTAAATAATACCCTCCTCAATAATAAATGATTCACACAGTAAATTAAAGAAGAAATTAAACAACATCTACAAGCATACAAAAATGCAACTATAACTTACCAGAATCCTTTGGAGGCAATGAAAGCAGTCATCAGAGGGCAATTTATTGTGGTGCATTCTCACATCAGGGAAACAGAACACACATGAATAAGCAACCTGATGCTACACGTCAAACATCCAGAAAAAGAAGAGCAAGTCAAGCCCAAAGCCCAAAGAAGGAAGGAAATTATGAAGCTCAGAGAGGAAAATAATGCAATTGAGACTAAGAAAACAATATGAAGAGTTAATGAATTGAAGAGTTGGTTTTTGGAAAGAATAAATAAAATTGAGAAGCCCCTAAACAAGCTCATCCAAAAAAAAAAAAAAAAAAAAAAAAAAAAAAAAAAAAAAAAAAAAAAAAAAAAAAAAAAAAAAAAAAAAAAAAAAAAAAAAAAAAAAGGAAAGAAAACTCAAGTTCATAAAATAAGGAATGAAAATGATGAAACCACTACAGATCCTGTGGAAATATAGAAGATCATCAACACCTACATCAAAAATTTTAGTCTCACAGGCTGGAAAACACAGGAGAAATGGACGGATTCCTAGAAACATGTAGATTACCAAAGCTGGATCAAGAAGATATAAAACATCGGAATAACCCAGTATCAGTTAATGAAACTGAAATGATAATTAAAACCCTATCAACAAAAAAAGCCCAGGTCCTGATTGATGCAATGCTGCATTTCACAAGAAATTTAGAGATGATTTAATACCAATAGTCCTCAAAGTCTTCAATGAAATGGAATGGGAAGCAATTTTCCCTAACACATTCCTGGAGGCAAGTATTACCCTAATACCAAAACCAGAGAAAGATGCAACCAAACAACAGAACTACAGGCCAGTCTCTTTAATGAACATAGATACAAAAATCCTCAATAAAATGTTGGCCAACAGAACTCAGCAAACCACCAAGATTATACACCATGACCAGGTGGGATTCACCCCTGTAATACAGGGATGTTTCAACATACACAAATCAATAAATGTAATGCATCATATTAACTGGGTGAAAGACAAAAACCACATGATCATCTCAATAGATGCAGAAAAAGCTTTTGATAATTTTTAGGACTCATTCATGATAAAAACCATAGAGAAAATCACAATAGATGGTTTCTACCTCAGTTTGATAAAAACCATCTATGATAAACCAACAGCCAACATCATACTAAATTGTCAAAAACTAAAAGCTTCCACTCTAAAATCAGGAAAAACACAAGTGTATTCACTATCACCACTGTCATTCAATGTACTTCTGGAAATATTAGCCAGAACAATTAGACAAGAGAGAGAAATAAAAGGAATAAAGATAGGAAAGAAAGAAGTTAAACTATCTTTATTTGCGGATGACATAATACTCTATATAGAGGACCGCAAAAACTCCACCAACAGACTTCTAGACCTAATAAGCAAATTAATTAACATAGCTGAATGCAAAGTCAATACTCAAAGGTCAATAGCATTCCTCTACGCAAATTACAAACTCACTAAGAGAAAAATGAGGGAAATGACACCCTTCATGATAAAATAAAAATAAAAGGAAAACCTAGGAATCAGTGTAGTAAAAGAAGTAAAGGATTTGTACATTGAAAATTTCAGTACTAGGCCCTTCCGGGCCCCACCCTGCTGGGATCCTGCGGCACAGACCAGGACCAGGAGATGACAGAACTGCCCTCTGGGAGACCGGGGGAAAGGTCTGGACCCCCGGAGGAGAACCAGAAAGGGACCTTCTGGGCCCCACCCCGCTGGGCCCGGAGGGAAATGGTACAAGGGCTTAGAATCAAGGACAACACCCCCCCCACACCCCGTAAGCAACCTGCTGGTTTGGGAGGTCTGGCTAAATCTAAATCGATAGCAACTAAGATACATCAAGCAACAAAATGCTACTACGGTTTTGTAGATTTTGCAGGCCTCTGGTCAGCAACCAGAGAGCTCTTTGGAAGATGACTGTAGGCGATGTAGCAAATAAGGGGGATTCTCTTCTGTTTTTCCTTACTGTTTTTGCTTTACTCTGATCATTTTGTTTTCTCTTTATTTTATGTTCTGTTTTTGCTGGTTTTATTCTGTTTTGTTTTTGGTTCAATTCTGCTATACCTGTTGGAATGGTCAGCTATCCTGAGGATGAGAGGATATACTATAGAAGCTATTGTGTTCACATTGTTTTTCTTCGGAGTTCTGTACCAGTTCTACTGCTTTGTTTTGATTGACTTTGTACTGTTGTGTTCTGCTGGATTTTACTATCTTTAAAATAAAAAAAAAGAAAATTACAGTACTCTGTAAAAAGAAGTTGAAGAGGAATTCAGAAAATGGAAAGATATTCCTTGTTTTTGGATAGGAGAAACTAAGATTTTGAAAAAGGGCATACTCTCAAAACTATTATCCAGATTTAATGAAGTCATAATCAAAAGACCATTAGCATACCTCACAGACCTAGAGGAAATATTCCTAAAATTCATATGGAAACGTAAGAGACCTAGAATAGCAAAAGCATTTCTGGGCAACAAATGCAAGGCAGGAGGCATCACAATCCCAGAGTTGAAATTATACTACAAAGGTGCTCTAATAATATCAGCATGGTCCTGGCAAAAAGGAACAGACCTTGTGGCCCCTGGGATGCAAGAGGCGCTATGGGCCGCGCTGAGGGCAGACACACAGGCTTGAGGAGCCAGAGCCTCTCCCCTTACCGGGTCAGGCCCCCCAAGTTTAAAGACCCAATCTAGAAATGGACATCTGAGATGAATACACCCTTCTCAGATGAAGAAATACTAATGGCAAATAAATATATGAAAAAATGTTCAACATCATTGGTCATTCAAGAAATGCAAATTAAAACTACACTGAGATATCTCACACCAGAAAGAATGCCTAATATCAAGAAATTAACCAATAACAAATTCTGGCAGGGCTATGGGGAAAAATGAACACTTTTCCATTTTTGGTGGGAGTGTAGACTAATACAACCACTGTGCAAATCAGTATGGAATGTCCTCAAAAAACTAGAATTAGATGTTTCAGTCGAGCCAGCTATTCCCCTTCTGGGTAATTTTCCAGAAGAATTGAAAACATCATACCACAGTGATATGTGTGCACCCATGTTTAGAGAAGCACAGTTTGTAGTAGCTAAATCTTGGAAATAACCCAAATGTCCATCAACTCAGAAATGGATAAAAAAGATGTGATATTATATAATGGAATAGTACTCAGCCATAAAGAATGATAAACTTGAGGCTTTTATAGGTAAATGAATGCAACTGGAAACCGATACTCATGTGAAATAAGTCAGACTTGCATGTGTAAACACCAAATTGTCTTGCTAGTATGAAAACTGAAAGATTAAATAAGATCCATAAGTTACAATATATCTAGTAGAATGGGAAGAAAGTACTCAGAGAGAAATTTTATTGTTTGATCAATCTTTCATGCCTATATCTGGTAGCCTGAGCAATTACTTTGAGGATAACAATATGC
>RJWM01045901.1:0-12579 GCA_004363535.1 Dasyprocta punctata
GGGGTCTTTGTGCTGTGCTGGTTCCCCTTCTTCTTCAGCTACAGCCTGGGTGCCATCTGTCCCCAGCACTGCAAGGTGCCCCATGGCCTCTTCCAGTTCTTCTTCTGGATTGGCTACTGCAACAGCTCGTTGAACCCTGTCATCTACACCATCTTCAACCAGGACTTTCGCCGTGCCTTCCGAAGGATCTTGTGCCGCCAGTGGACTCAGACAGCCTGGTGAGCCCGCCTGCCCACTGTCTGGGCGGGGTATGTGCCAGGGCCACCCTGTTTCCCACCCTGCTTTGTGTGGCTGTCTCCCTAGGAACTTTCTGGACCCTGCCCAGTTCCTGCAGACCTCAGCCTGGGAGCTCCTGGGAGGAGTGGGGGCAGAGGTACCGTTCCCAGGGCTCCAGGAGTGCCTCCCTTGCTGGCTCTGTGCTGGGGGAGGAACCTCTTCTGCACCCCCTTCCTGAGCACAGGCAGCTTGGGCTGTGCAGAAAGAACTCGGGCCTTCTCGAATGGCCCCCAGTAGGGCACCGCCCTTCAGTCCCCCGTCGGCCCATGGGTGGGCTTCCATTTCTTGAGGACCCTGCGTGGCTTGGCAGGTCACTTGCTTGTGGTGTTTTTGTTTCTTCTTCGTATGTCCCCCCTGCCCCAAGAACAGGATGCCAGTTTCCCCATTTCCCAGGAGGGCCTGCTGCTGCTGAGGAGAAGGAAGAATGAAGACCGTTCACCCACGCTGGGCACCATGGGCCCCTCCGGGCACCGGGAGGGGGTTTACAGGATGGAATTGGCCCTGGACCCTTTTCTCTCCCTTCTGTTTGGGATCTGAGGCTCCTTTAAAGGACAGAGCCATGGATCAGTTTTCTCACCTGGCCCCCTCTGGGAGGCGGGTGGACATGTGGATGCCTCGATAGGAGCTCCCCGATCGCTGGCATTCAACCCCTGGAAAAATCAGGGCGACAATAGCTCGCCGCCTACTTGCCACAGGGAGATGAAAGGCTTTGCAGAAAGCTTTGAGCTCCATGGGGGAACGCACTGGAGAACCAGCAGATGTGATTATCTGGTGATATAAAAATCCCTTTTTCTGTGTGTTTACTGCCACCCGCCTTCCTGGAGACTCTTGTTCTGTTTCCGGGGTGTGTGAATTCCTGCCCCAGCTTGGAAGTGGGGAATGGCACACAGAATCACTATTTTGAGGTACAGAAATTCTTCAAGAATGTATTCTTGTGCCCACAAAGGTTTGGGTTATTGCGTTGGGTGACAGCTTCTTGATGTGCCACCTGCAACACCAGGAGGGTTTTCAGTGACTTTGGCTTCCACCTTGATGGGCGATGTCGTTCGTCTTCAGTGGGTAAATTGTGTCCCTGAGAGAGCTAAAAATCCTGACACCATGGAAGCTGTCTGTGCCGAGGGCCCAGGGGGGTGGCAGAGCCCCCTGGCAGGGTGCTAGGGCTGCTGCAGGCAAGCCGGGCCCCATAGGCTCCCCAGGTGCCACCTGCGCAGTGCCCGGGGAAGGCCTCCGGGCCAGTGGGGTCCTAACCGGGTGGGTCCCTTGCTGATGCCGAGAACTCTGCCGTGATGCTTGCCATGGCAAAGGGGCCTCACCTTCCAGGTTCTCTTACTGCCTCTGAACCTCGTGCCCGGAACAATTGGACCCCTGCAATGGGCATTTCCCAGCTGTCCCTGTGGCCAGCGGGTCTCCCGACATGGGGAGCAGGGGTGGGCTGAGTGGCAGAGGCTCTTGGCGCTGTGATGGGCCTACCAGATTGGGAAGGGTGCTGGGTGGAGAGAATGGTGGGGACTGAAGAGAGTCACCCTCTGGGGAAGAAGGCTGTCCCACCTGTCCTCCCTTGGTTGCGATTGTGAGCCAGGACATTGCCCTGTGCTGTGGTGGGGAGGCTGGGCCCAGGGGACCAACTGTTTGGTGACCATCTGCTGGCTAATCACGTGTGTCCCACGGGCCCCTTGGTAATATGGCTTGTAACATGCAAGTGTTTTTTAAAAGTCTGAGCTATTTTATCAATAAAGGATATTTTGTAATAAACAAGCAGTGTCCTCTGCCCAGGGCTGCTGGAGTAGGTATCCCTCAGCCACCTTGCTGCATGCAGGGGTGTTGGCCCCAAGGGCTGGGCTTCCTTCCAGGGTCAGCTGTCCTCTCTCCGCAGCACCCTTGGTCATCATCACAAGCCAGTGCTGGTAAGGGAGGCCGGAGGAGCACGGTACCTGCTGCCCGGGACGGGGAGGGAGAGGGCTTCCCAGAGCAGGTGCCCTTTGGGTTGGGTCTCGGGGAGCAGCCAACATACAGTCTGGGGTGCAGGGCCACCCTGCTATTCCTGCATTGGCCCAGAACCTGTTTTCACCATCTTCATGTTCCCGGGTCCATACTTCTGTTAGGGGCAACCAGCCCGGTATGCCCACCACCACAGGAGGGACTTGGGCTTTGCTGACAAAAAAAAAAAAAAAAAAAAAAGACTATTCGAAAGCCCATTTGGAATACTGTCTCATTTAATTCTCATATCCTTGGATTTTGCAAAAGAAGAAACAGAGTGAAGATCCCCCAGGTGGGTCCAGGGACCATAAAACAAAAATCTAGGTGCAGGAGAATTATGGTTCCTCTCATTCATGGTGCTTTCCATCTGGAAGTTCCAAGACTGTATCTGGGTGGATTCAGTAGGCAACTGTGCTATGATTGATTGCTTATGCCTGTCACTGCTGCAGAATATGTAAGTGAGGGTGTGTGTGCCCAGGCTTCCCACTCCTAATAGTTCAGTTCAGTCTCTGAATTTTACTGAGGAAAAGACTGAGCCCCAGAGAGAGTCGATGAGTTGCTTCACATGACCTCACACAGATACATGGCAGCAGAGCTGACTCTAGAACCCAGGTTGTCCAACGCCTGGCACCTTCTTAGGAAGTACTTGCTCTGCCTTAAGACTCAAGGAGGAACAGGCCCATGTCCAAGACGCATCTGCCGCCACCTGACATGGGGTAGGTTTGTCATCTTCCTTCTCCTTCCTGTGCTGGGAATTGGACCCAGGCTTACATGCTAGGCAAACTCTCTGCCATGGAGCCACGCCCAGCCCCATTAAGCTTGCCTTCCCTTCGCTACCTTATTCATTTCTCAGATGAGGAAGCTGAGGGGCGGGGGACAGGGAGTGAGCAGGGGGCTGGCGGCTGTCAGGTGGAGGTGTGCAGCCTTGGTCGGCCAACTGACCTTGGGGAACACCCCTGGCTGCAGGGCACCCCCAACCCAGGAGACAGTTAAAGAGGTAGGAGTGGGAGACCCTGCCTGTGCCCCTGCTCTGGGGCAATCTGGGGCCTTTGTTCACTGGGAACACCTCTAGGGGGCCTCAGGACAGCTGCTGAGAAATTGGGGCCACAGAAGATTCTTCTGTGGAGCCTTGTGGTGACAGCACTCCTGATGATCCCCTCAGAAGGCCCTGGCCAGGTGTGGTGACACATGCCTGCAAACTCAGCACTCTGGGAGGCTGAGGCAGGAGAATCGCTGCTAGTTCAAGGTCAGCCTGGGTTACATAGCAAGCTGTGTTGGAAAACAAAACAAAACAAAACAAAACAAAACAAAACAAAACAAAACAAAACAAAACAAAACACAAAGATTCTGGTGGCCGCAGAGCCAGAGGCAGGAGGCTGGGGGTTAATCAGGCCTTCGCCCTCTCCACACCCCATGTGTCATTCCAGCGAGTATGGGTGGTGGTGGGGTGCTGGGAAGGGCATGTGGGACCCACTCGCTGGGCTTGCTGAGTCTGGGGGGAGGACTCCACCCTGCCGGGTTGGTACCGGGCAATCTTTGCCTTCCCTGGTGTGCTGAGCGTTCTGCTCCCAGGGCCTGGGGGCTGCGTGCCCACTGTTGAAAGTCCTGGGGAGGAGAGGGAGCCCCGGGTTTATGTCCTACCCCTGCCACATCTGCTGGGCTGCCCTGGGCAAGGTGGGGTTCCTCTCTGGGCCTCAGTGTCCTTGCCTTGCCCCCGGGGCTTCTCATCGTGGGGCTCCCTCTGCCCTGCCGCCCTGGCTCCCTGAGAGGTCTGGACATACAGCTCCTGGCATTAATCGTGCGTCCCCAGGCCCAGGCTCACGGGCACCATGGATCTGTGCTTGTTTCACCTTTGTCCCTCAGTGCCGGACTGGGCATCAGGTCCAGAGTGCCAGGTCCACCTGCCTCCTGGGGTGCAGCTGTGCGGTGACAAGAATTCGGGTTAGCGCTGAGCTCTGAGGGCCTCATCTGAGGTCTGCACCATTATTACCTATGCTTTACAGAAGGGGACACTGAGGCAGAGGGCAGACTTGCTGAGGTCATCCAGAGTCAAGCCAGGACCCCACCCTTCCCAGTCTCAGTGTCCCTAGCTGGTCCTGGCTTCGGCCTCCTCCACAGCCTTGCAGAGCTCGCCCTGTGCCAGGCACAGGGTCTTCCCAGCAGGGTTCCCGTGGGGTGGGCCCTGCCCGCTGGCACTGTTAGAGCAAGAGCCCAGGCCGGGGAGTGGAGCCGTCACCCTCTTGGCACCGCTCACCCTCAGCAGGGGGGC
Organism: Dasyprocta punctata; assembly: GCA_004363535.1. Classification (NCBI taxonomy): domain Eukaryota; kingdom Metazoa; phylum Chordata; class Mammalia; order Rodentia; family Dasyproctidae; genus Dasyprocta; species Dasyprocta punctata. Next base: position 4,523 of record RJWM01045901.1, read on the forward strand.
AGGCGCCACCGTCTAAAGTTAGATCCTAGGATTCTTCGCTCTCCCATCTGTCCTGTCTTCCAGCCGCAGCGCGGGAAGGCTGTGGTTGGAGGCCGGCACGGCCAGGGCCTGGACATCCGCTCGCGCCTTCCCTGTGTTCGGGCTCTGATCTCCTCACACTCGGGCTGGCCCGGGGCCCAAGGCTCTGCCCTTGGCTTGGCCTTGTGGTGTCTATTGATCAGCAGTGATTCCAAAGCGAGAGGCCCCGCTGTGTCCCTGGGGGCTCCAGCTCCCCTCCTCCCCACCCCTTTTCCTGGCCTTCCCCCTTCCGGGCCTCGCTGACTGCTCTCCCTCCTTGAAGCCTCCTGCTGCCGCCTGTGGCCCCTCTGGCTTCCGTCCCACCCTGGGGGGTGGCGATCCTGGCTCTTCCTGGCCCCTGCAGGCTCCTTGGGTCAGGGGTGGCTTAGAGGGGACCCGAACAGAATAGAGACCAAAAAAGAGCCCGGGAAGTCCGGGCTATTTCTGTCCCTGCCGTGGCCCGCTGGGGACCCTGGCTCTCCGGCCGGGCGCTGGGGGAGGCGCTGGCCAGCCCAGGTGCGAGGGTCCCGACCTTCTGTTTCCCTGTGTGTGTGAGGGGGAATGGGCCCTTTTGGAGCCGAGGGGTGGGAGGTCTCCAATCTTGGGTAGCCCGGGCTCCCGTGGAGTGACTCCCCCTCATATCCTGGTTCCCATGGAGGCCTGGAGCTGATTCAAGAGGGAAAGGGCTGGGTGGTGGTGGAGGGGGACCCAGGTGTCCCCGTGTCCCTTTCCCACCCGGCCCAGCTGCAGCTGCGAGGGAGGGAGCGTGAGAGGCGGCCTGGCCTGCAGCTTGGATTCCCTGGGCGCTTAGGGGGAGGGGAGGCAAGGGTTAACCCTCCAGGGCAGGAGCGGGAGGGGAGGAGGCCGGAGGCAGCCACTCCGGGGCTCTGTGCACTCTTGTCAGGTGCCTCCTGGACACAGCTGTCCCGGGCAGGCTGCGGCCCCTCCTCCTCCACTGGCCTGGCCCCTGGAGTTGGGGATAGGGGGCACCCAGCTAGCCGCTTGGGGAGGAGGAGTCCCAGAAGTTCTGGCTCTGATTCCAGCAGGGCCGTCAAATTGCTGGGTGACCTGGAATGTGTCCCTTTCCCTCTCTGGGCTTCTGCTTTCTTGTTGATGAGGGAACAGGTGTGCGTGATGTCCTGGGCCACCAGGCAGCGTGAGAGAAGAGGGGAAACTGAGGTCTCCTGTTTTTTTCTGCTGTTTGGATTTTTCTGGGAGCGGTGCCCCCTCCTGGCCCATCATGCTCCCACTTCTGCCCTCCTGCCTGCGCCCACCCGGCCTCCACCCCATCTCACCCCAGACTCAATGACACCCTTCAGTCACCTCCAGTCCATTCACCAGGGCAGGCGGGACCGGGCGTGGCACCTGCCCCGGCTTGACATTGTACCCGAAGTGTGGCTGGGAAGGGGGCAAGAGGGGAGGAAGTGAGGAGAGACCATCTAGGTTGGCAGATGGGGGCTTTGGCCCCTGGGCGAACCAGTTCCATAGGGTCACGGCTTGGGGGGACACGAGGGAAGAAGTGACTCCAGTGCCCTGCAGCCCGGTGCCAGCAGGAGCCCAGCAGGGCCTCGGCTGTGAGGACGGCACCAGGGCAGGGGCTCCGTCGCCTTTCCCTGCGGCAGAGCGTGGCACAGAGCAGGTGCCCAGGACTTGGTTCCTGGACCAGTGAGTTTTCCAGCACACTAGGACCATCCTGGAGTTCGTCACCCAAGGCTGGCGACCCCGGGCTCTGGGGACATCTCCGACTCAGGGTTTTCATTTTCTGTTTTGTTTTGTTTTCTCTGTAGTTTCCTAGGGAAATTCTGCTGGGAGAGTCCATTCTGCTTTTGGCTGAGCTAGAAGCAGAACTGTTCCCACAGAGTGAGGTAAAGCACCCCAGGGCCCCAGAGGGGTGGTGGCAGGGACTAGGGCTTGGGGAGGCTGAGGGACGGGAAGGGCGTGGCAGGGCTCAGAATCCTGGCTTTGGGCTCAGACCTGGCTTTGTCGCTGACTGGCTGTGTGGTCTGAGGCAAACTGCTGAACCTCTCTGAGCCTCAATTTCCTCACCTTTACAAAGGGATAACGTTGGTTGCTTTAAACTTGGAGAGGTGTGGAGAGGTAAGATTCCTTACAGTGTCAGGATGTACCTTTGGCACCCAAAGGGCAGAGCCACTGTGGTACTCTGCAACTCCAGGTCCTCCCTAAGGTGAGCTGGTAGAACCTCTTGTCCCAGGTTCCTTGACCCACTGCTCAGGGACACCTGGGAGGGAGGGTGGATTCTGTACCCTGAGGTTAGCTGGGTCCCACACTCATGCCGCTCTACCTCTCATGGGCTCCCAAGTCCCTGCCACAGACAGCTCCAGCAGTTTCTCTGTGTCCAGCTGGGATGAGGAGGTTCTCAGGCAACCGTATCAAATACATCACATCTAAGCATATACTCTTTATACTGTGCCCATGACAGACATCAGCAATGGATTCCAGAACTCCAAGAGCACAGATGGATTCAGGGAGCCCCGGGCAGGCTTTGATAAATGATTACTGATGTGAAAGTTCTGGGGAATCCCAGCCCAGGTCTCAGCAGGTGTAGGGGAAACAGCTGCCCACCCTGTGTGAGCAAAGCCACAGGGGTGAGGTCCCCCAGGAGTGCCTGGAGACCTTGAGAACACTGTATTTGGAAAAAGCTGCTCAGAGATTGGAGCGGACAGCACATTGGCACGGGATTGGGGCTTCTGGGGCTGGCACCCTGGCCTTGGCCAGAGTGGGTGGGAAGGCAGGACGCCTCGGGGGCCCCACTCTCTTGGGAGTGTAGAGGGCAAGGATGGTTCGAGAGTATCCTACCCCATGGTGAAGGGTCCCTGTGCTCCTCTGGGGCCGTTCCTGGACAGACGCCATTGCTCCCTGGGCTCCTGGGGTGGAATCTGAGTCCCAGACCCTGCCGGTGCTCCACAGCCCCGGGAGTCCTGCTCTTCCTGTCTGACAACCCCGGGTCTGCACCGAGGTGCTTCAAGTTACTTAATATGAGTTGCGCACTGATACCCAGGACCTTGTGTGACATCGGCCAGCAAACGGTGACAAGGTACAGGCTACCCCCCAACACCAGCTCTCAGAGGTGCCAAAATATCCCTGGAAGTGACGAGGTGGAGAAAACTGTATTTACGAGCGCTCCTTCTGGGAGAGAAGAGTTGGGGCCTCCAGGACAGACTTGAGCAGGGACAGATGGCGCACGTTTGCTGAGCCGCCCATGAGGAGGGCAAGCGGCTGGGTCCCAGAATGGCACAGCCTCGGTGGGGCTGCGCGGGCCCTGTGGGCTGAGGTTGGAGGGGCAGGGCCAGGACCCTGGAGGGGGAGGCACCCTGCTGGCTGAAGCCACAGCTGGATGGCTGGGCCACAAGAAGCCATGCAAAAAGCCTTGCGTGGAACCTGCTGGAACTCCTGGGTTCCTTCCTGCCCCTGTCTCCAGTGCCCTTGGCACTCTGGCAGTGAGGGGAGCAGCAGGTAGGGGAGAAGCCACCAGCGCCAAGGTTACGGGGCACTGGGGGCCACGGCAGGTGACCTTTGGAGATGCACCTGGGGAGGAAGGAGGGCTGGGTGCGGGGGACTTGCAGTCTGGGGCTTGCTTAGTTCTGAGCGGCCTCCTGCCCCCAGGCTGTCCCTCGGAGCACGGGACAGTGGGGAGTGAGGCCCAGCGCCCACAGCCCAGCTACAGAGGCAGCTGACTAAAAATAAGCTGGATGTCAGGATCTCTTGTCTCCAGGAAGTAGGGAAGAATGATGAGTGCTGGGGCCGCCCGCCTGCCACAAATGTGGGGGGCGGGGAGGGGACAGCGTCAGCGCTGGAGGCCGAAGGTGGCCAACAAGCTTGTTTGTTTATTTCTTCTCTCCGGCCTGACAGCTCTCAGGCTGCTGCTCCTTGGGTCTGGCAGAAGCACTTGGCCTCCTTGGTGGGCTGCGTCCTCAGAGCCTCCCTCCAGGCCCAGTCCCGGGGTCCCCTTAAAATCTGGTCAGTGGGAGCAGGAGTTGGAAACTGTGGGTAAAAGCGAAAAGAACCAGGTTTCAAAGACCCCTTTGGAGGACAAGAAAACCCTGCCGTGTCTGACGTCATTTCGGGCCCTTCTGTTCCTTCTGAAGATGTGGAGAGCAGGCCCCGGGGGCTTAGGTTTGCACCCCAGGTCCTCAGGGAGAGCCCACCAGAGCCCAGGTCTCCCACACCAGGCGCAGCCACTACTCAGGGTCTCGGCCCAGATCCACCAGGCTCCCTGGCTGCCCAGGGGTAAACCAGGTGGCCCTGCCCTCTGCCCTCTGAGTCCCTGGCCAGGTGGGTGGGTGAGGAGCTGGTCCTAGTCCCAGCTAGGATGATGGGACACAGCCCCTCTTCTCCTGACTCTGCCTAGGGTCCCCAGAAAGTGCCAGCTGCTCTGTCTCTGCCCTGGGGTGCCAGCTCCCCCAGGTCCAGCAAGTCCACCTGCGGCCCGTGTCTCCCTACCCCTCTGCCCTCCTTCCTGTCCTCTCACGGTTCTGGATGTCCCAGGTCATGGCCCACTGGCTGCCCTGGGGCTCTGGCAAAGCCACCAGGAGAGCTCTGTTCCCTGGGATGCCCTGTGACCCGTGGCCCTGATGGCAGCCAGCCGAGCCAGCTCACGCATGAGCACCTTGGGGTGGGCCAGGCCTTTCACGCCCCCGTGGACCCGGGACAGGTGGTGTCCAGGGATCATGTGAGGGAGTCCAGGGCTGGTGGCAGCTTGTGAGTAGGATTAGGGAGCACCCCGCAGGGCCATCCTGTATGCGCAGGCCCTGGATTCTGTTTCTCCTCTTCCTGTTTTGTTTTGTTTTAGTGTTATTTGTTTTGACCAGGTCTTGCTATGTAGTCCAAACTGACTTTGAATTCCCAGTGATCCTCCTGCCTCAACCTCTTAAGTGCTGAGAGGACAAGTATGTGCCACCATACCTGGCAGAAACTTGTTTTGTTTTGTTTTCTTGCAGTGCTGAGGATTGAACCCAGGGCCTCATGCATGCTAGGCAAATGCTCTACCACTGAGCTACATCCCCAGCCCCTTGTCCTGTTTTATAACCTTTTGCTGGGGAATGCTCTAGAAGGCTAACTCAGCCCTGCCTCACCAACTACAACTCTTGCCCCTCTGTCACCCCAAGCTCAGAGACTCCTGTCCTCACCCAACTGGGCCTCTCCAGGTCCTGGGGTTATTCAGGGAGCTGCAGGGCTGGGGCCTCCCTTGAAGAAGCTCCCTGGAATATGCCTTAGGGTGTCACCCTGACACCAACCAGACAGCGCTTGCTGGGAGTCTGTGGCTTGTGAAAGGCCAGCGCCTCATCCTCCCAGAGCCGGACCCAATAACACATGTGGCCGGGCTTGCCCTGGCTGTCCCCGCCCTGCCCTGCCCAGCTGGCCACTCCTCCCTACCCTCGTGCTCTCTGGAGCCAGGATGTCCCCTGCTGCCTGCCTGGCGTCCATCCGGGAGCCCTGTGGGGTGAGGCCAATGGCCCAGGGGCTGGGGCAGAAAGGACATCTGTGGCCACCACAGGCCCAGGGCTGGGGCCCCACAGGCTGTAGGGAGCTGCAGGAGCTTGGGCTTCTTAGGTCCTCCAGCCCCAGAAGACCCCGACAAAGAGCCCAGGCCCCACATTTACCCTACAGAGAAGCTGCCCGATTCCCCAAACCCAGATTCCCCAAGTCCCAGGGATATCCAGTGATTTGCAGTGGAATGATGATCTTGAGGGAGAAAGGTCCTCAGAGACCGGGAGCACAGTATTTCCGTCTCCCCTCTACTTCCCACCCACCCATGCTGGCCCTTCCCGGCAGGCACAGGAGGACGACAGGACACGTCCTGTCTCGGGAGCAGCCAGGGCCAGGGAGCCACAGAACCGCCTTCAGATCCTGGCTGACTTGCTGTGTGACCAGGGAAGTTAGTCCTCTTTGAAAAGAGGTTGCTGCTGTGTCGCTCAAGGTCGTGGGGAGGGGGAAGTTGAAGGGCTCATCACAGGGACAGTGGGTTTGCTGTCAGCACTAGGCAGGACGGGCAGGGGAGCCAGGGTCTGTGGACACATCTATGGCCCAAAAAGTCAGCCTGCCAGTGGACTCTTGGGCTGTGACAACCTGGCCAGGTTGAGGCTGGGCCTGGAGTTACCTCTGAGACCCCTCCCTGGGCTGCAGCCACACTCAGGGATCCCACTTCTCTGATCTTCACCAGCAATTACCCTGATGCTGCATCTGTTGCCATGACAACCTGTTACCCATCCTCAGAAAGAAGCCCTGTTTGTGCAGGAGCAGGCTGTCTCCAGCTCCTGGGGACCCGTCACGGTCCCTGCCACTGCTCCCCGGGCCCTCAGCTGGCCTCCTTCCTGCTTCCGCCTTCCCATTCTTTCACAGAGGTCACTCCTGTCTTCTCAGTTTCCCAGGAAGGTTCTGTTGCTTCTGTTTTCTCCGGCTCACTCTGCGTCCTTGGTCTCCCCTTCCTTCTCCCTGTGTCCAGGGCTGCCTCTCTCTTGGTTTCCCCCATCTCCTTCTGTCTCATTCTCCCACTTTCTTTCCCAACCCATGAGCACAGTGGGATAGCGGGGTGGGGGGACGCTGCTCCATGGGGGTCTGTGGTGACCAGGGAGGCTCCGATTCTCACGTGTCAGGGCCCTCAGGCCGCCCACCCGAGGGGCCTGGCCGCAGCTTCAGGAGGTAAGCGGCACCGTTCCATTTCCCAGGCCAGGAAATCAGGGATCAGAAAGGTCAAGCAATTTGCTCAAGGCCACACAGCTGACCAGCAGAGGGGTCAGGACTGGAAATTCCATGCCTTCGCCAATGCTCATAACCATGGTGCTAAAATAATATTAAGAAGAATAAATATAATCAGAATACTGTTTGTTGAGCATTCTGCGTCAGGCTCATTCGAAACTCGTTTTGCCTGTGCAGCAACTCTGCATGTTTGACCCCGAGCATCTGTTTTACCAGTGAGGAAGTTGGGGCCCAGAGAAGTTGAGTAACTTTCTCGGGGTCCTGTTGTCCACAGGGTTGTGCCGGAATTTGAACCCAGTTCTTTGAACTCTGAATGCCGCTGGCACCGTTTTCCTTCCCCAGGAGAAAGAGATGACAGCAGAGAGGGGTTGCCTGTGTCCCCAGGGTCCTCCCTCTCCTTCCCGGTCCCCTGAGAGCCCCCATGGTCCTGCCCAGGGAAGGTTTTGGGGACCAGAGGAGGAAGCTGCGTAGCACTAGGCCAGCACAGTGCTTTCTTCCTTGTTGAACTCCAGGTCACGAGGAGAGGCCCACGGGTCCTAGGGTGACACGTGACCCTCCGGGAACCCCATCCCCTGGCCCTGGCCCTGGGGCCAGGAGGACTAAGGTGTGGCCGGGAGACCTGTACTGGGCGCGGGGCTGCAGTCACGCTGTCCCGGCCCAGCTCGGCCAGGAGCATCGCGGCCCCTCTTGCCCCATCGCTTGGTCCCCAGAGAGCGGCCCGGGCCTTGGAACACACTGTCCTAGCGGGCGGCTGTTGGGATGATGAAGAGGCCGGTTATTTTTAACAGCCGAGACTCACGGACAGAAGCCTCTTGCAGGCCGGGGGAAGGGACATCAGGGTGGGTGGGGACCACAGGCTCCAGGCCCTGCCTCGCTCCTCTGAGCCCTGCAGGCTTGGTGTCAGCCTCAGGGTGCCAGGTTCTCCGGGTGGAGGAGGACAGCCGCTCCTCGACTCTCAGTCCCACGGGACACTGGTGGTGGTGGGGTCTCATAAGTGACCCCACCCCTCTTCAGACTAGGCCTGGGTGCTAACCAGGGTCCGTGGCCACCAGGACAGTAGGGGACTCAGGCCCAGGCCCTGCCTGCCCGGATCCCGCTGTGCTGGGCCTTTCCACTGGCTCAGAGGAAGCGGCTCACCACCTAAGCGCCGAGTCCCGATGTCCCGGGTGACAGTGTGTCCCCAGCTTCCGTGGGCGCCTCAGATCCCGCTGTGCTCCTGCTGCTCCCTGTTTACTATGTCCTGGGATGAGACACACTGAGCCCCTGGCTAGCTTCTCCCCGGA
>RJWM01045902.1:0-12578 GCA_004363535.1 Dasyprocta punctata
CTAGTGTGGCCGAGCGGTCTGCTTCTGCCTACCTGCATTTCCGAGGGCTCTGATGTCTTCTGTGTCCTGCCCTGTCTTCAGCCTGTCCTGGCTACCATCTTCTCCAAAGTGACAACAACTCTTCCAGTCAGGATGCTGCTGAAATAGTCACTTGCTGTGAAAGCATTACATACTTTGAAACAGGATGGCCTGGTTTTAGATGATGTTCAACAGCACTGAGCCCTCAGAGTCCAAGGCTAGGACTGTGTTCCTGATCAGCTTTGTGAACCAAGTACATGTTATTGCTGTTGTTGCTGCTGCTTTGTTTTCTGTGTTTTGATATAGGGTCTTGCTATGGAGGGCAGGCTGATCTTGAAATCATGGCAATCCTCCTGCCTCAGCCTACCGAGAGTTGGGCTTAGAGGCGTACAACACCACATCAGGCTTTTGGGCATGTTGTTTAACTTACATGGGAAGTAGCTCCAGCACTAGTCTACCGAGGTCATCTGCAATCAGATGAGTAAAATGTGCTTACCTCAAAAATAAGGTTTATAAGTTTTTTGAGACAGGGTATCACCCTGTAGCAGGCTGGTCTTGATTTTTGTTTGCTTGTTTGTTTGTTTTTGAGACAGGGTCTCACTATGTAGTTCAGGCTGTCCTTAAACTCAGGTTCCCCACCGAGTGCTGAGATCACAGGCACGCACCATGCCCAGGAAAAATAAGTTCTTTTTAAAATAAATTCTTAAAAAGCCAGAAATGATTAAAAAATTAACTTGATATTAAAAAACCAAACTCCCTCTATCCCTGACCTTCTCCCTACCCTTTGTTGCAGAAAACTCCCACCCCGTCACCAGGGGCAGGGAAGGGGTCCCCGCCCCCACACTGCTCTGCTCCCGGAGCCCGAAGCGATCGTTTGGGACGACGCCCCTGGGTGTGAGCCGGAGCCTGCCCTTGTGGAACGAGGACCGGCTGCTTCCAAGGGGCACAGTGCAGACCCCACCCTGCCCAAGCCCAGTCTGGGAGCCCAAGAAAACTGGGCGCACCTGGACACCGGCTGCCGGTCTGAACCAGTTCTGTGTTACGGGTCACAGGCCCCAGGCAGGAGCGGCTGCCTGGGGAGACCTCTGGAGCCAGTCCCAACTTGAGCCTTCCCAGGCCATGACCCAGTTTCTGGTCATGCACTGGTGACAGGCTAGCAGGACCTCGGAAAAATCCCAACCCAGACCCATCCAGAGCCTGGGTCAACATGTAAAACAAACAAAATTTATTAATCACTAGGAATGTTGCCCAGCAGACAGTGCAAACTCTCATCATCTGGGAGCAGCACAAGCAGGGGAACCAAGGTCACACGCAGAGTCCCTCCTGGAATCCAGGGCTCTTGGGAGTGTCCACCAGGGGGCAGATGCGCGCCATCGGTGCCCAGGATCCAGGTGGGCAGACTTGGCTGGATTGGGTGGTCTGACACCTTGGTAGCGGGACAGGAAGCCCTTTGGGTCTCAGTGGTCACAGGAAGGCGCTCCTCCCCGCAACAGTTCAGCAGCCAAGTTCAAGTCCAGTGGAACTGATTAACAAGGATCCAAGTACCTGAGACTGAACAGGCCTCTCCAGGGCTCCCCCAGCCCTTGCTTCTGGAATCTGGTCACAGCCGCCCCTGTTCCTGACTCGCCAGTGGGGAAAAACTGGCTTCAGCTGCTTCGGGGCAGCATCTGCTATGCAGACCCCAACAGATACGGACACCTGGCGCTATGCTCCTCACATTCGCTGGGCATCATCACGGGCACAGTACCAAAACGGCTCTTCCACTGCCCTGGGGCGGGGTGTCGGGGTGTCGGGTGGGAGGTTCGGGCAGGTCCAGGCTGAGGTAGGAGAAGGTAGCTGCAGAGGCCTGAGACCTCCCTGGTTCTGAGGTCCACGGCGTGGCCTTGGAGCCGTTCGCCATTCACAGAGCGGGGGGCTGGAGCAACGGGCACTTCGCAGTGAAAGACAAAGGCGGGGCACCGAGGGCACCAGAGGGGCTGGTTCTGTTGCTTTTCTGGTTTCTTCGCGACAGGATCTCTCAGGATCACAGGCGTGCACCACCGTGCCTTGGTTTTGTGGCCTTGTTGACCTGCATGGCGCTCACATCTTTGGGGTGCTGGGATTGAACCCAGAGCACCGTGATGCCGAGCACATGCTTGACTCGGGGGGTGTGCCCCCTCCAGGTCCACAGTCTGCCATCTTGGCTGTGGCATGGAGTAAAGATGCCTACCTGGGCTCGCTGGGCATCAGATTTTCATACCAGGTACAAAAGAACAAGCTACCAGTGGTTTGGAGGTGGTACCTTCCAAGAGCCCTGGGGTAATCTGAGGGACCCGGGGCCCCTACAGGACTGCTACTTCCTCCTCCCCACAGAACCTTCTGACCCGTAGCCTCCCCTCCGTGTGGCCATCCTGCGGTCTCCACATCCAGGCCGAAGTGCTGTCCTTTCTCCATGGATGAGACACAGTGTCCCTTCTCCCCAGGAGGGAAGGATGCTGGGGTCTCGAGAAAGTCACAATCGGCTCAGAGGCCAGGGTTGGAAAAACAAAAAACAACAACAACAAAAACCCTACCAGGGGCTCTGGAAGTTAAAGGAGCAGGTCCAGCTGGGGTCAGAGACAGGCAACAAGGATGTGTCCCACAGGTTCGTGCCAGCCACCTCGCACGAAGGACACGCACCACGATGGCAGGGTTTTCCCACCACTGTTGCAACCTGACCTGGAAAGAGCCGCAGAGGCCTGGGGTGGATGGGGGCCTGGAAGGACTGGAGGGGCCCTGCCAGGGCTCAGCCCCTTTGGTTACAACATGGCCCACACCAGCCCCGTTAACTGAGCTTCATGCCCTGATCGAGGATGCCGAGGGGCAGGGACTTCTCCAGGCTCTGCAGCAGAGCCTCTGGGGTCTCCCGCAGGGACTGGAAGGGGCGCTCCTCCTGGGAGAAGGGGACCTGCTCATCCTGCGGGGAGCTCGAGGGGCTGGCATCTGGGTCTTCCGTGGCGGTGGTGCTGGCTTGGGAAGGGCACTGTGAGCCATGCTCAGAGCTGCTGCAGACGTTCACGATGCAGGTGACGTTGACCTGGGTCCCGGGGACACCAGGGGGAGACTCTGTCAATCATTACAAAAAGGGAGGACATTAATCCAAGGGGCCTGGAGCAGAGAGTGTCCCCATGGCCTGTCTGGAGCCCAACAGGCAGATTAAGGTGTGTGGGAAAAGCTGACATCGCCTTCCCACAGCTTGTGGCCCTGAAGCCTTCATCCCTGGGCGCCTGTCTTTCTATTCTCCTGCTGCTCCAAGATCCCACCACAGATCCCCCAGCCACACATACCTCTGGGTCACTACTACAGCCCTTCAGGACTCAGGGCCTTTGCACATGCTACTCCTGCAGCAGGCAATCTCTTCCTTATACGCACAGGTGTCTCCTTCCTGTCACTCAGGCCTCACTTCCTCCAAGAAGCCTCCCTGGCCTCCCTCTCCAGACACATTTGCGCCTTCTTGTCCCAACCAGCATTCCCTTAGTCCCTCCCCAAGCCCGCTAGACACCGAGCCCAGGAGGGCAGGGACTTTTTGACCGTTCCTTGCTATGGATAAGAAGCAGTCCACGAATGCCAGGCATGATGGCCCACTCTGTCATTCCAGCACTGCCGGAGGCTGAGGCAGGAGAAATGCCACAAGTTTGAGGCCAGCCTGGGCTACATAGTGAGTTCAAGGCCAGCCTGGACTACACAGCAAGACCCTCTTTCAAAAAAACCAAAAAACAAGAATTCGATTCCCAGCACAGAAACAAAACAAAACAAAACAAAACAAAACAAGAAACCCTATAGATATATTTTGTTCTTGGTAGTGGTAGCAGTTTATTGGTTTCTTGCTTTGCTTTGTGTTCAGTACTGATGATTGAGCCAGGGCCTTCACGCAGAAGGCCAGCACCCTTTAATTTATTTGAGACAGGATCTTGCTGACTCACTAAGCTGCTCAGGCTGGGCTGGAGCTTGCAATCCTCTTACCTCCACCTCCAAGAGAGCTGGGATTACTGATGTGCACCACTAGACCCTGCCAGTGTTTTTAAGTGACGCTGAGGCTGGGGTTAGCTCAGTGGGGAGGGACCTTACCTAACATGCTCAAGGTCTGGGGTTCAATCCCCAACACTGCCAAACAAAAAGAAAAGAAAAGAAAAGAAAAGGAAAGATTCTGGGTGCGTGGCCTCCCTTGGGAGCCAGGCGTGCCAGGGGCCTGGCCACAGCAGGCCACACACCTGAAGCAGCAGGCAGGAACAACTTTGGGGCAGGATGGCCCAACCTGCTGCGGACGATGTCAGGGGCTTCCTGAGTCCTGAGCTGTCAGGACTGACAGCCGCAGCCACTGCTGCAAGCGCAGGGCCAGCATGGGACAGTGCCCCCAGCTCCCGTCCCGGCCTGCCCTCCGACCTCCGCCAGAAACCCAGGGCTGGGGTGCGGGTGGAGGTGGGGGTAGGATGATGGTGTTGCCAGCTGCCCTGCTCAGAAATGCCACACACATACGCCCAGGAGAGACAGGGCTGAAATCACGAGGCCGGAAAGAAATTTCCACCCCAAATGTCACCCAGAAACACCACAGCCTTTGCACCTCGTGAATAAGACACTGTGGGGGCGGCTGGGGCACAGGTCTGGGGCTGACGGGTGCCCCAAGTGGAGAGAGGTGCTGGGGTGGGAGGGGGAGGGCAGCGGCACGCAGAGGCTGGAAAATGGGTCAGAAACGGAGACAGAGGGGAGCCAAGGGGGATGGAGGACAGGGGACAGGTGGACAGAGTCCAGTTTTCTGGGATTGGTGCTGAGGTAGGAGGTTACCATGAGTTCAAGGCCAGCCTGAACTACGTAGCACTGACAGTGCCCTGACCAGGGCGGTGGCCGTGCAGGGGAAAGCAGAGGGGTCACATCCACGGGAGTGGGCAGCAGGGCGGCCGTGTGCTGCAGGGTACTCAGCACCAGCATGGGGCAGGTCGGGGAGCCTGGTGGGGTCGGGATTGAAAGCTGCTCCTTGTGGCTCTATGAGAGCTGGGCAGGGGGCAGGCTGGGCACAAACCAATAGGGCCACCAGGGACAGGGCCCAGGAGAAGGTGGGCAGGACACAAGGCAGGGGAGACATGCAGATGGCCCCCAGCTTACAAATGGTTTGATCTGAGACATTTCAGCTTCCCATAGGTATAAAATTGACATGCATTCGGTAGAAACTGTACTCAGAATTTCAAATTTGGGGCCAGGCATGGTGGTGCAAACCTGTAAATCCCAGCACTTGCGAGGCTGAGGCAGGAGGATCACCTGAACTACACTGCAAGACCCTATCTCAAAAAACAACAATTAAAAAGCCCCAAACAACAACAACCAAAAGAATTTCAAATTTTCCACAGTGACGTAGGTAGGCAGGAAGCTACAGTGTCCTGTAGGCCCAACGTGTGAAGTAGTTTCCACTGAGATGTCCTCAACAGGATGGGGTTCTTGGGGTGTAATCTCATGATAGGTCCAGGGGCATCCATACAAAGGAGGACCAAGTCAGGTGCACTCCTGCCTCTTACCTGAGGTCCTGGAGCTGGTCCCGGGCTCCCCGAGTCCCTCAGCCTTCTCCGTGCCCGGGGCGGCAGCACTGGCAGAGCTCTCCAGGGAGCTGCTGCTGGAGCTGGGGGCCGTAGCGAGCAGCAGCTGCTGCTCCAGGCCGGTCACACCCCGGATCTTATCCACGGGCACGTGTGCCTGCAAGAGGAGGAAAGGATGTCAGCGCCAGCCACGGCACCGCCCTGCTGCCCATGCGCATGCGCTCTTCACAGCTGACGCCACACCTCTGCCCACGCCTGCGCACTCTTCCCACGCGCAGCGCTTTCAGGTGACTGTCCGCGCTCTCTGCGGTCAGCGTTTGGCTGTCCTACTCAGCGTGCACCCGCGGGAGGGGGGCCATGCGGCCTTGCCTACCAGATAGCCTCCGGGGTGGGGCGGGGCTTTCATTTTGCTCGTGCACGAGGACAGGGAAGGGAAGCCACCTTCCTAAGGTCACCTATCCGCACAGGGAGAGGCGGCCCAACCTAGCAGCCGAGCGAGTGGATCCCAGCTGGGGCCCACGCAGCCGCAGCCGGCAAATCAGGGCTCTGCCGCTGCCTGGAGGTGTGACCGTCAGCCAGTTACTTAACCTCATGGCTGTCATCAGACAGACAGAATGGTGACTTATGTCACAGGGTGGTTGTGACGATTAAACAAGAAGGTGCTAAGAACAGTGACTGTTGCACTAAAGCCCTGCACAAGAGTTTTGTGTGGTTTTTTTTTTTTTTTCTTTTTTCCCCCCGTTTTTGAGACAGGGTCTTGCTGTGTGGCTGTGGCTGGCCTTGAACTCACTCTGTAGCCTAGGATGGCCTCAAACTCATAGCGACCCTCCTGCCTCAGCCTGGTGAGCTTGTTAATTCAGAAGTGGGCAAAGTACTGCCCACAGGCCCCATGCAGCCCGTTACTTATTTTTGTGTAGCTTGTGGTTCTCCTATTTTTAAATGGCTTAAAAACGTGTTAAAGAATAAGACTTTCGTACCAGGAATATAGTTAAGTGGCACAAGTGCCTGCCTGGCAAGTGTGAGGTTGTGAGTTTGATCCCCCGTAACAAAAAACAAAAAACAACAACAACAAAAAAAAAGAATAAGACTTCCCAGCCGGGCACAGTGGCACTTGCCTGTAATCCCAGCACTTGGGAGGCTGAGGCAGGAGAATTGCTGTGAGTTCAAGGCCAGCATGGGCTATGAAGTGCGTTCAAGGCCAGCCTGAACTGCAGTGAAACCCTGTCTCAAAAAGACCAAAAGATTTTTTTAAAAAAGAGTAAGACTTCCTGACATGCGATGATAAGAAGGGCAAGCTGGGGTGTCCAGGATGTAGCCACTGGGTTCATGGGGCTAAGCTGCCCCCAAGCCTAACACTCTCACTATCCGGCCTTGGCAGCAAAGGCTGCTGACCCTATGGTCAACCAACCTATCAGGGGCACTGTGGCCCCTTTCATTCGGTCTTCAGCCAGACTGCCTCAGCCTCCCTCCCAAGCCCCGCGCCACTGCACTGTGACTTCTCTAATGTCTTTTCCCTACAGAACAACAATAAGACATTAGCTGGCATCTGAGTGCTGCCCAATGCCCTGCTCTGCCGAAGTCCCTCCAAACACTGCTCTAGTGACTCTCCCAACTGTGTCACCCAGGCTTTGCAGGTATGGAAACTGAGGCACGGAGTGGGTGAGTGACTCGACTGAGGTCATGGGTAGGAAACAGTGAAAACCTATGATGCCTTTTCTGGGTGTCTGGGGTTTCCACTGTAGAGATTCAATACAGGACCACTGGTTTCAGGACACCTGAGCTGGGTCACCCAGAAATGCCACCACTGGGCTATTTGTTGTCTGGCCACACAGGCTGGACAGGTATGGGGGCTTTGGGGCTCTGGGTGACTGCTGACCCCAGACAAAAAGCAGATGACAGAGGTCCCTGCTAGAGGTCCCTGGGCTGCCCAGGGTAGAGCAAGAATGGAGGTGCCTGAACACTGGGCAGGACGTGTCTGGCACACAAGGGATGGGCCAGCGGGCCAACAGGGGTGCGGCAGGCTGGGCTGGCACAAACACAGTGCTGCCAGTGTCCACCCAGGCCATGGCTAAGACCCTGGGCTCCATCCAGGGGAGGGGCAATTCCAGATGTGGTCTGAGCAGAGACAGGAGCACAGCTATCCAGCTTTGAGGCTGCTCCTCTCTGGCCAATCACTGCAGTCCCTGGCTACTAGCCCCGCCCACCAGTGGCTTTAAGATGCCTGTGCCTGTCCCTGATCTGGGCCGCTTCCCCACACCCAGTCCTGCCCTGAGTTGGGAGGCCAAGGTGACAAATCCAAATGTCACTCCTCACCACCTCCAGAGAAGGGGCTTTTCAGTCTGGGCCTCACTCCCTGGCTGGTGGTTAGAACCACCAGGCAGAACAGAAACCGCAAAGGTCACAGCCCACCTCCCTGTTCCAAAGCCAAAAGCTGCAAAGTTCAGGAACAGCTGCCACTGGAGTCTGGCACCCCACGGGGGAGCACAGAGGAGACACCCTGCAAACTCAGGACCCCAGCCAGCTGCCCCACTATGCAAGGCAGAGACCCTGGCAGAGCTGCTGGTGTCTGTCTGTCTGTTTGAGGCTGAGCATGTGTCTGCAGGCTGCAGGCGTGGGAAGCACGCACATCCACGTGTCCACGTATGGAGGCCATGTGCATGTGGCCTGAAAGAGGCATGGTGTGGGTGTGCTGGGGCAGCGACAGAAACATCCCTGGGTTTGCGTCCTAGGTTATGTTTATCAGCTGGGCACCTTGAGAAAGTTACTTAACTTCTCTGCACCAAGTGACCTGGGCTGGAAAATTGGAGTGAAGAGCACATTCCCATGTGTGAGAATAAATCACACTGGCACCCGTTCAGCACCCGGCAAATGTCTGCACTGGTGACTAACATGTCTGTGCATGAGTGTGTGTGTGGGTGAGTGCACATGTGTGCATCCACTGCTTTTCCTAACAGAAGGAAGCCACTGTCCCCAAGCCCTGGGAGAAGGCTGGCACTGAGTCACTGCTTGCTCTACAGCTTTGGGGCACTACCTGCTGGGCTCCAGCAGGGACCTGTGCCAGCTGCCTGAGGGGGGACAGGACGGGCACAGACCAAGCAAGGGTTGGGCTGAGGAAAGAGGGCACGTGGGGGAGCTGGTGCTCCCTGCCCCCAGGGACGGGCGAGTATCCGGCAAAGAGCCCGGCTCAGGACTCGCCAAGAACGGTGGCACCAGCCCAGATTCACACGTCTGAGAGGGAGACCCCGGGGGCTGGCAGATGGGCACGCAACACAGACACGCGCTGACCCTATGCACCATGACCCGTGTCCTTGCCCCTAGAGAGACGGTTCCCTGCCCACACGGCCTCGCCGTGGCTCCAGCATGCAGTGGCTGGGGTTCCCTCTCTGTGGACACAAACTCAGCGGTGGAAAAGGCAGCAGGGGCACCTAGGCCACACCCAGTAAGGAAAGAAGAGGTAGTAGCTGGGCCACAGGAGCACTCAGAAGGGACACTTGCTCTGTGTGTGCACCAGGCAGCTAGTGCCAGCTGTCCCTGCTGTGAAGGTGGAAAAGGGGAAGAGTGGAGTAGCAAGAAACCATCCCGTCCCCACTGAAATACTGCAGGGCAGGACAAAGAGCACGGGGCTGGGAGTCCGGAGACTGCTGGGGACAGGCAAGGCCTCTACCAGCAAAATCAGGAGAGGGAACCTAACGATACGATTTCAGAAGCCCTGTGTCAGCCCGAGGCCCCGGGCCGCCCAGGGCTCCCACACCTCCTGACGCTGGACAGACCACAGAACTCGCGCTTTCTTGGGTGACAACCCAGCCTGCAGGGAGGGGACCCAGGAGAAAGAGGGAGCTGGCAGGGGGACACTTACCACCTTGGCTTCTCGCTGTAGGCAGGTGGGCTTCTCTGCAAGGGGAGGGGGACACATCAGGCTGTGTGACCAGCGCCGGTCCACTCCCCTGGGCCACCAGTGCCATGCACCAGCCCCGCCTTTGTTCACGGCCTGCTCTCCCTAGGGTTCCCCTTCTCCTACACACACACCACCCACAGAGATCCTGCTCCCAGAGCTCTAGCTCCCTGGGCTTCCAGAACAACCCCTAGGATAACCTGAGGGGCCCTTGTCTTCCAGTAGCTCAGTGAGCAGAGATGCCTCCTGCCCAGGAGCTAAGCTCCAACGGAACCAGATTATGGTCTGCTGGTCCACCTGAGCCCAAAGCAGCACCTGGTGCTGGATTCCCGGAGGCACTCGGAAGCGCTCCCTGGACTATGCATGAAAGACAGAATGAAATCTTACTTTTCCTCTGGATCACGATGACACAGTTCACCAGTCCGATGAGCAGCAGCCCTAGGGCTGTCAGACCCACAATCAGTCCTGGGAAGAAAGGAGGCACTCAGAAACCAGTGCACAGGCACTGGGGACACAGGGTGGCTGGGGTTGTTGATGGGGAGGAGCGAGTCTGACCACATGTGTCAGCAGGCCACACACACATGGCCTGGTGCAGTCCCAACCCCAGAAAGGACACGGGTGAGAACTGGGCTGGCCCACTGTCTTGTCCATGGATTCGTTCATGGGAACAGAAGCCAAGACCCTGTCTTGCCTGACATGGGGACTCTCAGTGACAGGATCAGGTCGTGGGAGGAGACCTGGCTCAGGATGGAGCAGAGGGTCCGGCCCACGGCAGGCTGTCAAGAAGACAGAGAGAGGAAGAGGAGAGAGGCGGGAGGCAGGGGCCCGCTGTGACCTACCTATTGGAAGGGAGAGGCCGTTCTTGCTCTTTCCAATGGGGGGCTCGAGATCCTCAGGGAGCAGGAGGACGGTTCTTGGAACTGCACTAGGCCCCAGAGTGGGCTCCCGGGGCCCGGCTCTCGGGGACACTGACCGGGGTGTGCGGGCCGCTCCCGGGGTGGGGGATACAGACGCACACACTGCATCCATTGTCGCATTCCCAGGGATGGCCACCGAGCTACAGCTGCAGGAGGAGGAGGCGGCTCGGTCAGGCACACGGGACAGGAAGCCAAGGTGTGTGCTATGCCTTCTCAGCATGGCCCTGCCAACCCTGATGCCTCTGCCACGTGCCTCCCCCCACCCCAGGACCCATCCTGAGCCCCCAGTCCTCCGGCACAGGTGGCTCTGCCTCAGACCCCAGGGACTCGGGCACCACCACCCTCTGCTCTTTCAGAACCAGGGACTCAGCCACTCACTTGCGGTGGGGTCTGCAGACTTCTGTGGATGACGAGGTGCTGGAGAACATGCCTGGGGCACAGGAGGCGCAGCGCACATTTGAGGTCGAAGTTCCTGAAAGGGAACAGTGGGGGCCCAGTCAGCCGCTGGTCTCCGGGTCGTGTGCTCCCTCCTTCCAGCAACAGTCCTTTTTTTTTTTTTTTTAGTACAGGAGATTGAGCCCAGGACCTTAGCACTGATCTACATTCCCAGAACTTTTTTTTTTTTATGTTGAGACAGGCTCTCACTAAGTTGCTCAGTGGCCCAGGCTAGGCTTGAACTTGGGATCCTCCTGCATCAGCCTCCCAGAGTGCTGGGATTGATTATAGGTGGCACCACTGAGCCAGGCGACTGCAGCACCTTCTGATTCTCCAGTGGCTGAGGGCATAGTTGATTCACCTCTGGACCCTGAGGCCCTAGTATACAGCAGCAGCCTAACAAGGGATGCAGGAGAGCAGTGCATCGCGTCACCCTGACATGGCCACCGGCTGGGCTGAGGTGTCCACACCTGCAGGGTCCCCGTACCTGGCCTGGCCACGCCGTAGCCGGGAGGACACTTGAGCAGAGGCATGCACTGCCGGCAGGTGTTCGGGCTCCTCAGCATGCAGAACTGGCCCGGCCTGCAGGCACAAACGCGGTTCTGCTGCGGGGTGCACGCCTGAGTCTCCACTTGGTCTGGAGGAGAAAAGAGCAGTCAGAGTCAGGCCTGCGCGGCCACGCCCACCCCGCTCTGGCCACGCCCATTCGGCCCTCCCCCGTCGGCCACACCCACCCCGCCCTCCTTCCGCGTTCCCGGGCACACTTCCCTGGGCACCTGCCCGAGCGGAGAATTTGGGGATCATTCGGGAAGGTCAGAAGGCAAACGCCACATCTGAATGGGAAGGCACTGCACGCGGGCCACCACAGATCGGGCACAATGCGTCCAGGGCAGATGCTGGGCCACCATCTCCGGGTCCACTTACCGGAGCTACAGGAGGAGCCGCAGCTCAAGCACTTGGAGACCCAGTTCCAGACCTTGGTGTACGTGCTGTCCTCGCAAGGGGCACACACGGTGTCCGAGGTCTTGGTGCAGAGGACTTTCAAATGCTGGCCTAAGAAAGCAAGGGCCAGAAGTCTCAGCGGGGCAGGGCTTCTTCCAGGACACAGAGCTCATCCCCTGCTCCCCAGAGTCCCAGCTCTAACTGCCCCATCGATTCATCTCACATCACAACCAGCCATTACTCCATCTCTAAACCCATTGACTCATAAGTATCTTCCCCTCTGATATTTCCAGATGCCTGAATTTCCACCATTGGAAACCTGTTATCAGTCAATCACACTCTAGTAAGAACTGGCTTGCCAGCTCCTAACAGTAAAAACTAGAGGAGACAGCAAGAACACAGTTCCAGTATCAAGGATGAGGGAATGGGATTCCTAAAAGCCCAGAGAGAGGCATGGCAGAGAACAGGAGAATGCCCTTTTTAGTACTATTCCTGTCCCCATAGTGCCAAATTCACTGCTATGTTAATCTAGTGGATTTTTTGAACAAAGAATTATTTTGATTTTTTTTCCAAATCCATTTGATTTCAAGGAGAAAAAGAAAAAGAAGAAAAAAAATTATTTTAATTTTGAGGTACGATCTCACTAAGTTGCTAAATTGCCCTGGCTGGGCTCCAACTTGTGATCCTCCTGCCTCAGTTTCCCAGGGTGCTGGGATTAATAGAATAGAATTTGCAATTAATAAAAGCAAGGTCCCTTCGCCTGAGGTCTCTTAAAATGGCTTCAGGACAGACACATATTCATCCTACAGCTCCACCAAATAGTTCCAAGCC
>RJWM01045903.1:0-12569 GCA_004363535.1 Dasyprocta punctata
AAAAAAAAAAAAAAAGAATTCAGAAGAAATAGACAAAACACTAGATGAGCTAATAAAAATAGTTGAAAATTTGAATGGCAGATCCAACATACTTGACCAAAGATGTCAGACAGAAATTTCTGAAAAAATTCCTCAAAAAGATGTCAGACAGAAATTCCAGAAATAAAAAACAGTATAGAATACACACATTGCAGAAATTACCAACGTAAAGACACAGTGTCTGATATTAAGGACAAAATAGTGAGTTACGAGAAAGAATTCATAGCAGATAAAAAGAAAATAAGAGAACAAAAGAAGTCTATCCAATAGCTACTATATGACAACAAAAAGACCAATGTAAGATTAATTGGAGTTAGTGAAAAATTAAAGGCATAGATAGACTCACTAACATGCTTACAGAAATTATGGAAGACATTTCACAAATATAAGAAAAGAGTTTAAAATACAACTAAGCAACATTTATAGAACACCAAATAATTATGGTGAAAAGAGAATTTCATCAAGGCGTATCCTCATTAAATGTATAAATATCCAGAAAAAGAATGAAATTTTAGAGGGAATCAGAGAAAAACAAAAAGTCACACACAAAGGCAAACCTATGATAATTTAGCAGATTTTTCGGCACAAAATCTGAAGACAAGAAGATCTTGGAGTAAAGTATTTCAATCTCTAATAGCAAATAACTTCCTATTCAGTTTAACTTAACCAGGAAAGCTATCCTTCAAAATAGAGAAATAAAGCATTTCCAATTAGAAAGACCAGTTTGAAAATACATGAGGTTAAAGAAGATGTAGAGAAAATATTTAAGAATATTCTCAACAGACACAATGATTTGGACATAGCTAAAAACAGAGGAAACTAGTGAAATCATTGGATGAAGAGCAACAAAAACAAATCAGAAAAAGAAAAACGAATGTTACACCAAAAGATCAAGAAGGTAATGACAGTAAATAACTAAAACGTCTCAGTGATATCTCTCAATGTTAATGACCTCAACTCTCCAATCAAAAGACACAGAATGTCACACTGGACTAAATGGCAGAATTCAACAATCTGTTGCCTTCAAGAAACTTCTCTAATTCAAACAGATAATTATATACAAAATTTAAACTATGGTAAACAACATTTTATGCACTAGGACCTTAAAAACAAGGAAAGGCACAAATTCTAATATAATATACAGTAAATTTCTACTAAAAATGGATTAGAAGAGGCATAGAAAGTCACTACATGTTAATAAAGGAAAAATCCAACAAGAAGAGGTAATGATGATAAACATATATGCACTGAATACTGGAGCACCTATCTTCATAAAACTAAAACCGATGAAATTAAAAGATCAAATGGACATTAACACAATCATATTAAGGAGTTTTAATAACCAACTTTATCAAGGAGACAGATTAACTAAACAAAAACCCTCAAAAAATTTCAGAGCTGAACCACATCCTTGAATATATAGACTTACTGGATATGAAAAGTAAGCTACCTCTCTAAAACAGAGTATATATTCTTTCCAGCAGCACATTATACTTTTTCCAAAACAGACTACATGCTACTCTGCGCAGTCTGCTTAAGTAACTATAAAAGAATTGAAACCACCCCATGCATATTATCAGATTACTATACCATGAAAATAGAAATCAATGACAGAAGAAATTTGGGAAAGGCAAAACCTCATGGAAAATTAACAACATACACTTAAACAACCAGTGGGTCACAGAGAAATCAAAGAATAAAATTTTAAATGGAAGTTAATGAAAATGACTGTACAGCTCAATGAAACCTCTCAGACCCTCTGTGAAAACAGTACTAAAAGAAAAATTCATTGAAGTCAATTCTCACATTAGGAAAATAGAGCAATTCCAAATAACTAACCCTAAGAGAAAACTTATGATACTTGTGGAACAAAGACAAACCACCCCCAAGCAAAAATTAAGGAAGAAAATTAAAAAGTTAAAAGCAAAAGCCAATGAAACCTAGATTCAAATAAATGGTAAAATAATGAATCAGAGAACTTCTTTAGAAGAATATAGATAATCCCTTAGCCAAACTCACCAACAGAGAGAAGACTCTCATCAAAGTGATTAGAAATAAAAAGGTTCAATCACAATAGACATTGTTGAAATCCAGGAGATAGTAACTACTTTGAAAAAGTATGTTCCAACAAAATTAACAAATTTTAAAGAAATGGACAGATTCTTAGACACATACAAACTACCAAAACTACTCCAAGAAGATATAAATATGTTTAACAACCCATTAACAAGCAATAAAATTGACTCAGCAATAAAGTATTTACAATTAAGAAAAGCCAAGGAACTGATGGATTCACTGCTGAGTTCTACAAAACCTTTAGTAATGTTCCATGGTCAATACTCCTCAAACCATTCAAAGAAATTGAAAGGGACGGAATGCTCCCAAATTCACTATGGGAGCCGCTATCACTTTGATCCCAAAACCTGACAAAGACCCAAGAAAAAAGAGAATTATAGGCTAATAACTTCAATGAACATAGGCACCAGAATCCTCAATGAGATATTAGGAGATAGAAGGCAGAAAATTATCAAACAGAGGACACATCACAGTCAAGTACATTGAATCATGGAGATGCAAGATTAGGCCACCCTGTGTAAGTCAGTGTAATCCAGCAAATGAAGATGTGCGATTTCAAAAGCCACATGATCATATACACAGGCAAAGAAAAGGCTTTTGACAGAATCCAACACCACTTCATGATTAAAAATGCCTGAATAAATCAGCTATAGAAGGATCATGCTTGAATATGATAAAGGCTACTTATGACAAACCCATACCCTGCATCATGATAAATGGGGAAAATGCTAAAAATACTGTCTCTAAAATCAAGAACAAGACAAGAATGTCCACTATAACCCCTTTTATTTAACATAGTACCTGAAATATTAACTAGAGAAATAAGGCCAGAGAAAGAAATAAAAAGGACCCATAAAGGAAAGAAATAATTCAAATTATTACTATTTGTAGATGACATAATTTGCTACATAAAGGACTTGAGGAACTCCACCAAAAAACTCTTGTAATTATTAGCCAATTTCAGCAAAGTAGCAGGATACAAAATCTACACAGGAAAATTATTAGCATTTGTGTATACCAAAAATGAATAGTTTGAGAAGGAAATTATGAAAAAAATTCATCTAAGCTTTAAGAAAAAATGAAATATCTAGGAATCAATTGAGCCAACTGCTTTAGTTACTTTTCTCCCATTACTGAGGCAAAATACCTGATACCCAAAGTTAAAGGAGGAGAGGTCTATTTAGCTCACAATTTGTAGAGGTTCCAGTACATAATTGGTTGGCTCCAAAACACGTTGGCACATGGCAGAGGGACAATCATTCATGGTGACAGAAGACAGCAAAAGCAACAATAAAGGTGAGAAGACTTTTTTTGTCCCTTGTTTGCATGCAGGCTACCTGCCCTAAGGTGGGTGTAGCACTTACACCCAAAAATCCCAGCCTCGGACCATGAATCAATCACAAATTCTACATTGTCACCTATAGAAAGCCTGCCCCTAATGACTATATGAGGATTTAGGGGGTCATCTAGACACAAACCATAACACCAAGGAAGTTAAAGACCTCTACAAACAGAGCTACATTACTCTGAGGAAGAAGACTGAAGAGATCATCTGCAAATGGAAATATGTCCTCTGTGCCTGGATAGCCAGATACAATATTGTCAAAATAACCATATTTTCAATACTGCTATACAGATTCAATGCTGTTCCAATCAAAATATCAACAGCATACTCTACAGATCTACAGAAAATCATCGTAAAATTCATATGGAGTCAGAAGAGCCTCAGAATAGAAAAACTAATTTTGAGCAATAAGAGCAAAGCAGGCAGCACAGCAACATCTGACTTCAAGCTGTGCTACAAAACAATAGTGATGCAAAGGCGTGACATGAACAAGAACAGACACGCGGATCCATGGAACAGAACTGAGGCTACAGAAACCTCCCCATACATACTTAACTGTTTAATCTTTGACAAAGAGTCCAAAAGCATAAATTGGAGGAAATATAGCCTAATCAACAAGTAGTGCTGGGAAAAGTAGTTATCTGCTTGCTGAAGAATGAACCACAACCCTATCTCTCACCATATGATAATTTTTTTAAAATTTGTGTAAATATTTTAATACTAAATTTATTGAGACATCATGAGATTAATACGAATTACCTTTGGCCTCTGCAACTACAAAAGGTTCTTAAATTGGTGGTTATTAGCTTCCAGAGATTGATTAGTATGGTGCACTGATGCTGGGCAACCTCGGTCATTGAGACTGGTGCATGTACATTGTCAGTTTCTTTTCTAAGATTTGACAGTATAGTGGGGTTTCTGCAATATACAATGTCATCTAGGCCCCCCCCCATATGACGGTAACACTATCTGTTAAAAAAATCATACTATTTTTCTTTTCCTGAAATGTGTATACATGAAAACCAGATAACAGGAAAAAAGAGAAACAAATTATTGTAATTCAGTGCAGACAATTTCTCTAAAGTGTACCTTAACTTAGTGCCATGGTTTCATGTTGTGTTCTTTGACCTATTAGTCTGGTTTTTAATCTGTATATATAATAGCTACATTTATAATGCCTTGTAAGATAAGTAAGTGAACATGATGGTAGAAAAGATAAAAGGGGTACAGGGGAGGAAAAAATGAATTGAAATGATTTATGTACATGTACCAAGCCCCTACAATGAATGCAATAACTATGTATGGCAAATGTATGCTAATAAACGTTAAAAATATGGGTGACCTGACAGACAGCAGGAATACACATCCTAGATCCCCAATCTTACAGATGCTCCCCAAACCGCTATGATGCCCCCTGTTCCAACTCATAACGGCTTTCATTTCCCTGAGCACCCACACTCTACTCTTGAGTGTGTACTAAAATTTCTGCCTAATAAAATCGTCCTGTGTCTCCTGCTGATAATCCTGAAAGCTCTTTTTCTGTGATGGGAGTCAGGGAGCCTCCAAACTTATTCTATGTTTAGGGTGGTTACATTCCTCATCTCGGTTTCAGGAGCCTCCTCAGACCAAATTGATGACAATAATCAATATGCAGCCTGAGAAGAATGTCCCTTTCTCTCACTTTCTCTGCCTTGCAGTCTTACCCTAAGAATTTAGCATCATCGATCAGTAGAGAGAGAAGCTGTCGTTCCGTGGGTACGATGCAGACTGTATCCCCACTGCCTGTCCCTAACTGTTTGCTTTGCGTTTCCAGAATAAGAAGCATAATTGCTTCAGGCTCTAAAGAACAGCAAAAAGAAAAAGCAAAACATTTTATTTTTCTTTCATAATTCATCTGGGTAACAAAACAAAGGAGTTCTATACTCTCATTGAATAAAGGAATTTTCTACATTACAGAACAACTGAAATATGAATACGTTACACATGCAGCATTTCAATAGCATGATGGTTGCCAAGCAACTGAGATCCATCAAGGACACTTAGCTTTTACAAATCTCCAATGACGAGAGAAAGCCACTGCTTTCCCACACAAGACACCAACAGAATTTTGTTGTTATTAATTTTTGTGTGCTGTTTGCTTGGGGAAGAAATAGCAAGGGCAGATATTCGTTTCCAGGTGTAGAATGTATGCTATTTGGAATTAATAACTGGTCTTAGAGTTGGAAATAAAAATGTAATTTGTAAGAATTGTTTCAGAGGCTGAAGTGAACGGCCAAAAAAAACAATGTATTTATTTCTGTTTTCCTGTGGATCTTGGACGTTGAAATTGTTTAAATTCTGAACAAGAATTAGAACTCATTCTGCTACTGAATAAATTCTTCAGAGTGAAAACTATTGGTATTAATACTCTTAAGCCACAAGTTCCTGGTGAAAAATGATAGTTCACAATACTAGCAGATAGTCTGCACAGAGAACAAATAATGTTTATTATGAAGCATAATTTAATAATTGCTTTGGGTTCAGTATGAACATTACTCTAAAGTTTTTGTAGTTTTGTCACTAGATAGGGTCCTTAGAGGTTCCTAAACCTGCCCTACCCATAGAAATAAGTTGTATGTTTGCTGCTTCCCATTGTGGAAAATAATGTTCATGAGTAGTCAGTAAATGGCATGGGAAGGATTTACTAAGCAGAATTTTAAAGATGCACATTGTACAATGGAGTGTAGACTCAAGAGAGAGAGAGAGAGAGATAGAGACAGAGGGACAGAGAGACTATGATGGGGAACTGGGTATATTTATGGAATTTGGAGGTGATCTATGATGTGCATTTCTACTGTCCACAGGGTTATCCAAGCAGTGCACTGTGTTAGACTGTAAACCATTTATATGCATTTGAAGTTTACATGTGATCTGTGGGGGGAATTACAATTTACAGGTGAGAAATAGTGATCTATTTTTCAGATCAAAAGGCCAATTTGCAGGTGAAAGGGAAATTTTCAGACTCATGTCTTTTTTAAAAAGTAACAAATGTGTTTTTTGTTTTGTTCTGTTTTGTTTTTTTGAGACAAGATCTTGCTATGCAGTTCAGGCTGGCCTTGAGCACACTTTGTAGCCCAGGTTGGTCTCCCTGGTTGGTCTAAAACTTGCGACGATCCTCCTGCCTCCTGATCACCCCAAGTGCAGGGATTGTAGGCGTGCGCCACCATGCCTGGCCTGACAAATATATAAACGGCTTGAGTAAATTTTATTACTGAAGTTGCAGTTCTTTTAAAGGTACTATTTTAAAATTCTAACTTTCCATGTTTTCTACCTTTTTTTCCCTCTAACATACCTCAGCTTATGTCAATGAGGAAAGGCTGTCCTGATAACTGTAGTGGGAGACTCCACCTGGAGGAAGGTAATTGAAAACGAGGATGTGGATAATAATTGTGGCAGAGAAAGAGAAACACACAAGGAATCGCTCTTCCAGAATACAATGAGAAATGTTTGACTAATGTTTGTAAATCTCCAAAATATTTGGTGGGAGTGACTTTTTAAAGTGTTATTAAAATTAAGTTCTGAGTTTCATGAGTCACCATCATTGGCACAAAGAAAGGGCACCCCTAGGTCAGTGCTGTAGGTGGGTATTGTGCTACTCAAGGTGGCCCTTTGATTTGCCAGCCTCTGACGTACAGTATCTAAATATGTTAACGTATTTAAATAGAAAATTAAAATTACATATAGAGAAAAAAATCATGTTATGACCTACTGTAAACTTCACTGTGTTAAAGTGGAGTAAATTTTTACAATATAATTTTCAATTTAGCAAATAATGCTTCCCCAAAAATGTGCCATCTGGGGCAAATCTCCCTCTCCACCTCCAACCCCCAGCTACGTCACTGCCCTAGATACTGAAAAGTCCAGAAGACCAGGTCATAACACATTGGAGGCCTACTTCCAATATAATAAACAGGAGTAGGTAAATAAATTTCTCCATATAAATTACTCTGACCACGGAGTTGTTCCACTCCCCTCTTCAGAAGAACCTGCTTCACAAATGATAATTGACAGACTGCCCAGATCGTGGTAGTGAGCCTACACCACACATACTGCACCGAGCTGTTTGCGTCATGGAAAGATCTCACAGGTTCACCAACACTGGTCTAGAGCTAAAAACTGATTCAGCGTTTCTACCAGTCAAAAACTGAACTTAGCAGAAAGAGTTCACTGGTTCTCTCTCCTCTCGCCTAGGAGCATTCAAAAAGAAAAGCTTGGCTCAGGTCTTCCCCAAACTCAGGGGAAAATTTTTGTCTCTTGCTAAGCTGATCCATCCTTTCCATTGCCTTGTAAATGAGAGATAATCTAAAACTTTCCTGGATTTTTCTTGATTCACCCAGGCATTTCTGTAATTAATCGCTTACATAACTATTCCCACCTGAGAAAAATAGCCACTTCTTAGAAGACATACTGTGTATCTGGATGAAAATATTCAGCAGAGTGATTTTTGAATTCAACCTATATTTTCTCTAGAAATAGGCAAGTAATTAAAAAGAAAGCCCCAAACATCTGGTCTTTGTCCGAGATGTTACTCCACAGATACAAATGATGGATTTTCCTATGATGAATTTCAGAGAGGATAAAGAGGATGGAAGACAACACTGTGACTTATTTCCTTCCTTAAAACCCTCAGACAGATCAAGGAGACACGTCCCAGTTTCACACTATTAAACTGAGTTTTTAAACCATTTGAAACATAAATAACAAGAAATATATAAATATGTATATATTTCATTTTTCAATTTTTCCTTTAGTTTAAAACAATAGCAAAACACATTTCTCTCATGTTCGAAACATTTGGTCACCACATTTCTCCCAAAGCCATACAGCCCTCTTCCAAATAGGAATTTTGAGTAGCAAATGTGTTTTAGAGATAGAAATACAACTAGATTATAGTTCCCTCCCATAGTTCAAATTTATCTATGTGAAGTAATTCCAGCTTCAATGTATGTCCCAAGGTTTACTTCGGACCATATTAATATTTTACCTGGCTTAAAATTTTGTATAAAGATGAGGTAATATTTTTCTCATTCTATTTAGCATACTGAGCATGTTCCTTTTAAAATACTCATGAAAATATTCTTATTTAATCATTTTTATTAAAATGTAAAGTCTATTATATGATCACACTGAAACTTCAAAACTGTAGGCATGTTTATAAATAATGGTATAGAGTAAATTTTCTACTTCAAAATTCCTATTTGGAAGAGGGCTGAATGGCTTTGGGAGAAATGTGGTGACCAAATGTTTCGAACATGCCTAATATCCTAAGAGTGGCAAAATGATATGCGAGTCTGCTTTCTATTACTATAACAAAATACCTATGATAATTAAATTATAAAGAAAAGGTTTATTTAGAAAAGGTTTAATATAAAGAAAAGGTTTTTATAAAGAAAAGGTTTAATGCAGCTTTGAAGTTCCCATGCAAGATCAGTCAGACATGTTACTTTAGGGCAGATTTAGGGGTGCTACTGTCTTCTTTTGGGGGTGATTTCTAGATTCCTCCTGCCATAAAAAAAAATTTGGTCAAGACAAGTACAAAAAAGTGGCCAAGTTTTACGTTTATTGAAGATAGGAAAATAAAAAGGTCCTGCAGAGAGAGTTTGGGGTGAGTAAAAGTAGGAAAATAATCACATTTTACGTGAGAGAGCAGGTGACTATAAAAGAACACAGTAAAAAAGAGTTCACTGTCAACTGTCCTTTTCGTGTCTCTCACTTCTCAGGCTGACATCAGGTCTAACCCATTCTATGGAAAATTTGCTTGAAATCTCATAAGAAATACATGTACAGAGATTTGAGAATTGTTCTGTGCATTTGTTCTGGAATTTTGTAATGAACAGGTCACTTACTTCTACTTCCACAGCCAGCTTTATCACGTCCTAGCTCCAACCTCATAATGGCAATGGAGGTATGGCATATAGTGGAATGAATTGCTCAGGAAGCAAGAGAAAAGGAATAGGCTAGTGGTGACACTATTTCATTTCTCCCTGTATCACCTCCTAATGTTTCCACTACTTTCCACTAGTACCAACCTGAGGACGAAGTTTTTAATACATGGACCTTCAGCAAAGATTTAACACTTGAACTATTGCACTTTGTCACTATCCCCTTAATATTCTTGTCCAATTTATTATCACAACTGCATTCTTGGGTTCTAAAGCTGTAGAAAAAACATAGGAGCTAGGGGAAATAGAGACATAGGCCAGGTTGTAATTATGAGTTCTGTTCAAAGCAGAAGTGAAGTGAAGAGGACAGGTCAAAGGTTTTGAAGAAAGTAAAGCATTAATTAATACAGAAAACTTTCCCACTAAAATTTACAATCCAGTTCCTCCATGAAAATAAGGGAAGCGAACTTACAGAATGTGCAGTCCTGACTAGTCAGTGTCTCAGTTCAGAATCAGTCAGCTCATTGGTCAACTTTGACTACCAGTATAAGGCAAGTTTTCAGAAGAGTGATACTTGACTGCTTCTTTGTTAAATGGGTATGTTTGTAGTTATATTATTTTTAGTTCTATGGTTGTGTATGGGTGTCTATTTATGTTCCTGTTTATTTTGGCTGTGAAAACACAAAACTGGCTGAATCCTTTCTCAGTATTTGACCATTTTATCTCCTTTTTGGTTGTCACTGAATGTCCCAAACTTACAATCCAAAATGCATCCAATCCATTCTCAAGAATCTCAAATTCTTCACCATCTCAGCATCACTTAAAAATTCTGCAACTCAAGAAAACCCAACTGTGAAAGCCTATAAAAATAAAAAAAATAGAGTTACACTTCCAAGATACAATAGTAGAACAGCCAGGAGGTAAGTGTATCTATTTCAAAAGCAAAGACTAGCAAAATTACAATGAGGTATAAACTCAAAGTAATGTAGGGAGCTAAGTTAGACAGAAATTAATATACAGAGAAAGAATTTTTTTTTAAGAAAGCCAGTGAGAAATAAAGATTTCAGAATTGTGGCTGAAGTCCGAGTAATTTATACCTGGTGAGCCACTTTGAGAAACAGGCTACCTGATAAATGGTTAATTTTAGATTGACCCCTGCTGTACCCACATCGTGACCTTGTATAAATTACCGGAGAAAAAGACTCCTCCTGTCTCTCAGGTGTTATCTCTCAATATACCTCCCCTACTCTTAACCTCCATTGTCCTTTGGAATTCATCCTTCAGTTTCAGGGGACACAAACTCGGTACATCTGACATCTAGCAGGTTGGAAATTATATTTCTCTTGAATCAAAAGCAAGACCAAAACCCAATAAGGCAAACATTAAATCTTAAAGTTCTACAGCTAGAGTGGGGGCATAACATCAAAGGAAGTCGGTCACCGAAGGCTTGGGAAGAACTACCTCTGCAATGCTGATTGTGGGCACGTGGCCATGGTGAAGCTGTCTCTTCTGGCCAGCTTTCCCTGATGAGTGCTGCATGTTGTTAGTTTCTCTACCTACCTGGACTCACCGCTGCAGCTTCATCCCTCTTCTCATAGCTCCACTACATATCACCCCCAGCCCCAGGACCCCAAATCCTCAACACACCTCCTGTCTTAGCAGGCTTTGAAATCTTGATGGGAACTGCCATTATTCCATAACTGTATTGTTTTTGTTTTGTTTTGTTTTGTTGTATCTGGGATCAAACTCATGATGTTGTGCTTACCAGGCAGGCTCTTGTGCCACTGAGATAAACCCCCAGCCCCGTAATTGTATTTTTTATGGTCACAAAACCAGTATCAGGCTCTACTAACAACAAGAGCTATATGTAGGCCCATTTGAAACAGAGCTCTGATGGTGTCAGAATGCCTTACAAGCTAAACATGGCAATAAATCCCTGCTGGGAAGGTCGGGGTGCACAGGGCATCTAGGGCCTCTTTTCTGAAAAGATTCTTTCTTGAAACAAATTTTAATTTCTACATTTTTTAGTCAGTGAAGAGTGGTGTGACCATGGGAATTTCTGAGATGCCTTCCGGGTATTTTTCCTACCACTCCAATGTAAAGCACTGTTCTTTTTTTAATCAATTAATTTTTTTTTATCAATTAATCTCTTTAACAACTCCCTCTTTGGCCCATACCTACTCTTTTTTTTTTCCTCTCACCAGCTGTAAATTTTCCAAATCGTTTTATTTTGCTTTAGTTTGCTCCTGATTTTCACTGTAAATCTGGTGAAAGGCAGACGATAATTCCCATACTATAGCTTGATATTTTTTAGCGTTGAAATTCTTCCCCCCTAATAAACTAGTCCATTGCCTTTAAATTTGGCTTCAATATTTGTTATGGTAAGGAGAATAAGGCAGCCATAATTTCCCCTACAAGGGTGACCTCTAGTGGAGTTCTCAAAAGCGTTCTCACCTCCATTGGAAACATCATCAGCACGTTCTTTACTGTCCACATTTCTATCAACTGTTTGTTTGCTGAGTCCCCACTAGAATCATGTTAAGCTCCACATACAGCATTCTGGGTTTTCTTTGCACTGTTTTCACTCTTCCAAACTTCCCCCACAAACCAAGTCTTAGAGTTCCTTTACCATGCCACACCAAATATCACAATGATCCATGCCCAGACATGAGATAAGATAAAAGAAATAAAAACTAGATAAAAAGAAGAAAAAAAATCAAGATTTAAATGTGTACTTAATTGTAGCTTCAAAACACAAAAGCCACTGAAACATTTTTCCTTTGCAGGAAACTCATTTAAAAAAATCCTAACATCTTAAAAAGAAAATAAGCCTGCAAATTTGAGCTCTGAATCTATCCTTTTCAACTCGAAATTGCATTTCCTACATTGTCAGAATGCAGCAAAAATTGGCAGGCTGTGTATTTCAACCTCAAATATATGTAGATGGCTTGCGTTGTAATCTGACAGAAAGAAGGAATATGCATCCTAGATCACCCATCTGTTTTTTTTTTAATTTTATTTTAAAGAGAAAAAAGAAAAAAACAGAAAATTTATGAAGTAAACATAGCAAAACAACAACAACCAAAGCAAAATGACAAAAACAACAACAAAAAAATAGCTATAAAGATTTTCTAAAAAAGATGGTAAGAATTTAACAATGGTTGTTTTATGGCACATTGTTATCTTCA